>VWPW01010782.1:0-18151 GCA_013389825.1 Crypturellus undulatus
AACGCAGTGGCATCCCAGTGCGTGCTGGTGGCAGGGAGAAGCAGAAAGCATTTTACAGAACGCTATCCTGTTAACCCTTCATAGGCCTTACATTATGAGGCATTATTTGGTGCAATTTAATGTTTGCCTGTGACTGGGCTTTCTGTGCTGCCTGTTTTACAGGCAGTGTAAGGCCTATAAAGGGTTAACAGGGTAGCATGCTTTCTGCTTCTGTAAAAAGCTTGCACACTAATGAAGTATAAAGGTATAGGCTAGGTAATCTACAGTTAACTTTGCCATCTGCTTCTGTAAATATAGCTTGCTACAATCAAGGACAAGAACTAACAGGATACCATATCCTACTCCTTGCGACCACGAGATAAGATTCCGGACTTGCCGAATAGAATTGTGAAGGGAGGATTAGTCGTAAATAATGGTAGTTGTAGATAATGTTTAATGAGGAAAGTTGCAGTCATCTATAAAAAACACGAACCTCTCCTCAGGCAGTGCGGATCTCAGAACCAACTGTAAGAGGTCCACCGCCGGCTGTCTAATAAAGCTTGCTCTTAAACCACCAGGTTGAGTGTGCAGGTGATTACTGGGATTAGGGACTAACAGCAGCAGCAGAACTGCCCGGAGCAGGGGAGACCAGCTGAAGCTCAATTTAACTGCCCTCTTTCTCCCCTCCCCCTTCCCTCAAGCTCTTGTATCTTTGTGTCCCCTGCCTTTTCCAAAGCAGAGGGGAGGCTCTATGATAACCTGGTGGCTGCCTGCTCCAAGGCAATGTTTGCTTGTGAAACATCTGCTTTTGTGTTGTGTGCAAAGGCACCTAGGGAGCGGGGAGCTTGTCCTCCCGCTTTATCTGCTGTGACTTGACTTGGAGGTTAAAAGAAATCTGCGCGAGTGCTTCCCTTTACTGCTGGGGTTTGCATCAGGAATGCTTCGGGCCCTGCATCTGGGAGAAGATGTACCTGTTTATTTTGGAAATAAAGCATACAGGGCTTCACAGTCTTGCTAAAGCACCTCCACTTCTGTCTGCGGCCTCCCGGTCCAGTACAGTGTTCCCTGCGTAGAAACACCTGCCTGTAAATGCTGTAAATGCTTGCAGAGAGGCACTTATCTGATAGTAGGTTTGTTCTCCAGCCTCACACTCTTTTGTAATTCTGTGCATGCAACCATATAAAAGCTATTTTTAATTATTATTATTATTTTTCTTTCTTTCACTGTGGGGATTTTTTTCACCTGTGTTTTTTCTACCGGCCCCCAGTCATATCTTGCTTCCTTGCTAGTCAGATACATTGTTGATGTTATCGTGTTTCCACTGGGAAAGCTAGGGGAGCCTGGAGATGTTTTGCCTCACTACTTAGATCTAACAACGTCATTGAGGATACGAGCTTGCAGAAGAGAAATGTAAACAAAATCTCACTTAGTTTGACGTAGACAGTCTCCATGCAGAGAGATAAGGACCTGTGCTGGTCTATGTTCTGCTTCTTGTTTTCTGATAAATATTGTTCTGGAATTAAATTGGCAAAAGAGAGCTCTGAAAAGTGACATTTGAGTTCAGCCTGATGCTTGTTTGATGTAGAGGGTTCAATTAACAGATGTCATATTATAGGGGCAATTTAGATGATTATTTTCAAGTTGTGATTGAAAATCTGCTGTACACTGCTAAAGAGGTGTTCTTAGTTTACATAGTCATGTTTGTAATTATAGTAATGTTATATAGAGTATCTATAAATTTCTAAGCAAGGTGATATGAAATGGTGTCTTGCTATGTTGCACCTTGTAAAGACACGGACTCAGTCTGGGATGCCGAGTGAGACAACTTTATTCTCAAACCAACTTCTTTTTATACTCTCTTAACACAAGTGTTGCAAAGCTTACAATCAATCAGCAGTTGTGGTTATCTTCTCCTTGGTGGTGATCTTCTTCTCCTTGCTTTGTTCCTTATGTGCTGACAAGACATTCCACATGTGGTTGTAGTCCTCCTCCTTCTCCTGCTTTGCTCCTTGCTGATTAGACATTAATCTCTGCAGTTAATTGTTTACTACCAAGGCATCTGGTACTACTACTCTCCACATCTCCCCCTTCTTTATTTGTTTTTAGTTGAACAGCTTAGTTAAATGATCAATCAGTCATTAAACACATAATAAGAAACAAAGCAGATAGATACACTAACCATAAGCAAAATACAGTTAGTACAAAATACAGGTAGTACAAATGAACAAAATACAGTTAGTACAATAATTAGAAACTTTGTGTTAATATAGCTAAGCAAAAGATTATTTAGTTTGTTGCGTTTACTCCCAAGGTTTGATTCCAACAAGCATAACAGTGTCTTTTTCCCAAGGTCTCTCCACCAACACTCTCGAATCTGTCCTTGAGATCCCCAGATGTCCCCCTTCTTTGTTTATGAAGAATGCTTGTTTCAAGGCACGGTCTATTAAACACTGAATTGTTTTTAACAAACATGGGATACAAATTAAAAGNACTTCTGCACTCCTTTTTGTAAATGTTCAATCCTTTTATGGATGGATTCTGAATGGTCAGATAAATTCATACAACAGAGTCCATCAAAATCCTGACACCCATGGCCTTGTGCTAACAACAAAAAGTCTATAGCAGCTCTATTTTGAAGTGAAGCATGCCTAACAGAATTAACATCTAGCAATAGCCCACTCAGTGCCAGGGAAGTAGCATTAGTCTGTTTTGCCAGCCAGCAACCAAGTTTATTTAAGATTACTAGCGCTTTCCCTGATGCCACCCTGGGTGTAAATATAGATGCTGATACGATTTCTGCAGTGTTCCAAAATGTTACTTGGTCATCACACTCAGATTGAAAAGCGTGTATGGCACGCTTGGGGTGTTTTCTATGGTTATTAATCATTGAAATGTTGGGTGTCAATAGAGTCAGCCTTCCAATGCTGTACGGTCCTCCACATGCGCGAGAGGGAATACCAGGCCAGGCACAATCTCCGCAAATTAGAAATAGGCCCTTTGGTAATTTGAGTGGGTATCTACCAGATAGGGTTAATTTTGCGGCAGTATAGTTGCACCATTCAGTGGCATTTCTATACTCCGGTAAGGTAGCATTCAGCCATTGTATTTTATGTGACTCCAGATCCTTTGGATTTCGTCTTTTGTATCCTGGGAGGGGAGGGGATATTTCTTTCCAGTTGGCCCTGTGTGGTTAAGATACACACAATAATCCATTTTTACTGATCCTAACAAATCTAGCTCTTGTGGCTCTGAGATCTGCGCCGTCTGAGGAGAGGTTCGTGTTTTTATAGATGACTGCAACTTTCCTCATTAAACATTATCTACAACTACCATTATTTATGACTAATCCTCCCTTCACAATTCTATTTGGCAAGTTCAGAATCTTATCTCATGGTCGCAAGGATTAGGATATGGTATCCTGTTAGTTCTTGTCCTTGATTGTAGCAAGCTATATTTACAGAAGCAGATGGCAAGGTTAACTGTAGATTACCTAGCACATACCTTTATACTTCATTAGTGTGCAAGCTTTTTACAGAAGCAGAAAGCGTTTTACAGAACGCTACCCTGTTAACCCTTTATAGGCCTTACATCCCTTCCATTCCAGTTGCTTAATTTTGGCATGTTTTGCAAGTCTGCTTTTAGTGCTGCAGGGTCTGTGTGATAGGCCCTGTCTCTTCAGACTCTCTCTCCTATCCTTCCTGTGTTTCAGTGAGCAGCAACTCAAAGTGGCTGCATCCTTCAGGATTTTACACTATTTTCCTACCTGTTCCTGACTTATTGAAAGTGTTTAGTTACCTGTTTTTTTTTTTTTTTTTTTGGGGGGGGGGAGGTGTGGGGATGTTTTTGTTTGTTCATCCATGAATTTATAAGTAAATTGGATTGATGCTTTGGAAGGTGAAGTTCTTTGAAAGACATCTTGAGTATTTGGGTCTTCAACACAGTATTTTCTTCCCAGATGGGCCTTTTATTTTGGGCTGCCTGGAGTGCAGTGTATGTGCTGAAACCCTTAAAATGTTGAGGTTACATGGTGAAATTGCCTGTATTCTGAGGGGAATCACTTTTTGTCTCTCATTCCCCAGATAAATTCAATACGTATGTGACCCTGAAAGTACAAAATGTGAAGAGCACGACGGTAGCAGTGCGAGGGGACCAACCCTGCTGGGAACAGGACTTCATGTTGTAAGTACAGTATTACACGGCAGTGAGACGCTTGCATGTGAGCCCTTCCACAGTGCTAACATTTGTAGGAAGCTCCTTAGCATGTTGTATAAAATGGAGTGCTGACACATGTAAAATGCCCAGACCTGCTGACAACGTAAATCATTTGCTTTTCTGTTTTACACAGTAGTCTGTGCTCAAGGAGATGTGGTCTGGGACGTGGTCCCTGCCCATGGCCTGGTGGGAGTAGTCGGTATCCTGTAATGGTTCTGAGTTGTCTGGGTTCTTGCTCCTGGATCCTGTGCCTCAGGGCACAACGAAGGCTGACTACTCCCTCTAGGATGGGGATGCGGGAGTCGAGTGCGCTCCCATGGCCGTGAGGGCAAGCAGCTGCCAGCCAGGACCCGGTTGCACGGTGCCTGAGCGAGGCAGCAGGACAGACCCAAGGATCAGGCCAAGGTCAGCTCAGAGTTCGAGACATTGTATGGGACAGGTTAGAGGTCACACTGGGAGAGCAAGGGTGGCACAGGCCCTCGAGGGTAACTGGCCCTGTGGTGGCACCAGGCAGGGCCGAGGTGCAGATGGAGATGGACCCTGCTGTGGTACTGCTGGGGCAGGGACTGACAGCCCTAGGTTGGGCTGAAACAGAGATGGGAATCTGGCCTGGCCTGGCTGTGGGGAGATCCCAGGTGAAGCTGCTCAGGACAATTAAGGCCTATTAGTGCTGGAGCCTTAATTAAATGCTGGGAGCCTATTAGTGTACTCAAGGTTTTAGCATTGGGTCTTTGTTGAATTTAGGCTGGGAGTTTTTCTTGCTCAGACTTTTGGCACTTCTAGATGTTTGGGTTGCTGCTTCTCCCCAGAGCAGCGCCTATGAATGTGCTCTTTAGCTTGTTGGCTGCAGCCTTCAGAGGGGGTATCAGTCCCTACCCTGAGCAGCACAACCTGGGCCTGCTCTCCTGGGTCCTCTGGTGTAGCTGGTGCCCTGCTCCTTGTGATTTTGATGCACAGCCAGAGATTTCCCAGCATCTCTTGGGATGGTGAGTTTTAGCTGATAAATGAATGCCTTGTTCATAGATTCATAAATTGTATCTGCTTTTCTTCCTACAGCTTTCTATGACAAAGGGAACTGGACTTATTAAATCCTAGACTCCAAATGCTTTTATCTATTCTTGGCATGGGTAGTATTATTGGTGGTGGGAAAGATGTGGTGCTCCTCTCATGGAATCAAAGCTAATGCTGCTGTTTTTAAGTGGGTATGAGGGTTTTTGCACAGTTCTTATAGTGGGATCCCATGGGTTGCTCTGTGAGTGTACAGCTCTACAGCAGTAGGCAGTTGTCTTCTCCCCAGAGTGGGAAGGTTTTGCCTCTGAGGTGCTCACCCAGTTAAGTACAGGCTAGAATGCTGCTGTCACAGCTGTGCTCCCATGTCCCTTGTTTTGTGGCCCTTATCTCCTTTTGGAGCAGTGTCTGGGGTGAATGTGCTTCCTGTAGGGAAGAGTTGGAAGCCCATCTTTGGTCTTCAGAGGACTCTGACATGCCCTTTCTGTTCAGACTAGGGCTGTTGTTAGAGGTAACTATGCAGCTCTTGTATAATCCCTGCAGAGGGAGGCTGGGGCAGGGAATTTTACCCCTCTGCCAAATCCCATGTCAGTACCAAACTATTAACTTGTTTCTTCTGTGCTTTGAGTTGGACCTGTGGGCAGGAACTATCTTTAAGTGTGGCCAGATACTGAAGAGACTATTGAGGAGTGACTGAAAAGTGGCAGGTTCTATTTGGCTGACCACTTTCCCCACTGTTCTTCCTCTTCTCCCTGGTACCCTGACTGCTTTGTCCTTGCAGCTGGGAGTTTGCTTAGATGCTGTAAGGTTGCTCTGCTGCTCTGTAGTTAGTTGCTAAGGGATTTAAAAGCAGCATATTAGCTGAATTACCTCACCCTGGTCTTCCTGCTTTTACCCAGGCAATAGCACAGTTGTGGTGCTGTTGGTTTGCAGCACATGGCAGCCAGTGTGTTTTGCATGAGCTTATGTGCACTGAACTGACCCAGGAGAATTAATATTGATATTCCAGTGCTATTGTTTACTAGTTTCCTCTCCTTTCTGGAGTTCTAAAAGGTTTTGAATATAGTATTTTATCCCTGATGGAAGGGAACTTTTACTATGAGTGCCTTTACCTTCTTTATAAGGCAAGGTGGAAAAATACGCTGCCAACAAGGAAAAGGAAATACCTTCTGTGTGTGTATGCTGTGTTGTTTTGTGTGTGTGTTCTTCCCCGCCCAATTCCTTGTGGAAAAATAACGCTTCAGAGTCTGAGACTGGGGATGGTTGAGATTTGCTTATTTATCAGTGCTAAGTACTCTAATGTCTTCTTTGGGGACATACTCTAATTTTGAAGAAGTTATAAAATAAGTGCATATTTATAAGCAAACACCTTTTAAACATCATAGTTTGTTTTCATTAAAAACATGATGATTAAAACAGCATTAAAGTTGTCAGAAGTGTCTTTCTCTCAAACACAGTGTATGTGTGGAATGGGAGGCATGTTAAATTAAAATCACAGCTCTTCATTTATTTTAAGTTATTCTGCCTCTAAACAGAAGGTGGAGAAAGGAAGATGTAGTGAAGGCAGTCAAAGTTACTATCCTGACAACATTTCTTTCTAGATGTGTCCTGTGGAGCTCTGGACAGAAGCCCCATGGCTGTTTTACAGATAGGCCTTGCTCACTAGGAGTAGATGGGTTCCACCATGGAGACACATGGTCCTTGCTTCAGTCTAATGAATCTTTCCTCCCTTCTCCTTGCCTCACAGCAGTCCAGGCAAAAGAAAATCACCTGTTGGCGTTGCAAGTTTATTTGAACAATCTGAGATAAATGTTGCCTCCCCAGGAGGGAAGCAGTAGGGTGGTACTGTGGTGATGGTGCAGGTGGCCACTTGTTAGCTCAGACTGTTTTATGTAGGCATATCCAAAATGAGAGGGTTAGAGATGTAACTTCTATGCCAACAGTAAACTCATAACAAGACTGTGGGTTAGCTTAATTTTAAACTGTGGTGAACTGGATACTCCTGAGCTTGCTTTCTGTGTCCCAAGACAGAGGTGCTTGTTTTAAAATAGTAGTTAATGTATTTTGCTGTAGGGTTTGTCTTGAACCTTGTGTTCCCACAAAGTGCTTTTTCAAGTATGAGATGTCTCTGAGGAAAAAGCCTGAATAGATGTTGGAATTTGTAGTAGTCCTTTATTTGGCCATTATGACAGTCAACAGAAATCAACAACTAACAAACTTTTAACCTTCTATGATAAGCTTAATATGGGTGCAGGTGTCTAGACAGAAGGACAGTGGACAGTCCATTTTTGTGTCCAAAATGCCTAGTTTTGGAGATTAATAGCTGTATATAGGGCAGTCCTGAAATCTAACAAGGGACAACCATGTATCTGCAGAGAGTTCAATGGCTTTCTGTACTTTATATTTCTTCCCAATATTCAGGCTGTGCATGTGTTATACTTTTTAGGCAGTTTTTGTGCAGTTAAACTCTGTACAAAGAGTTCACTACCGTCATTGTGACTGTAGTTCAGAGTCTTAAGCAGAACTAGATTGTCTCCTGCTTTTTTTTTTTTTTTTTTCTTACCTGTGCTGCCTTTTCTTTTCTTGCAGTGAGATCAATTGGCTGGGCCGAATAGCTGAAGTATGGAACAAAGGACCGATCTGGGACACCCTAGTTGGGACCATGTGGATTGCTCTGTAAGCTATTCGACAAGCTGATGAGGTTAAGCTGACACCGCAGTTTTATTGTGCAGCAGTACCACAGCTGATGGTTAATGTGGTACAAGTCTAGCTTGGTGCAGCTTAGGACTGTGCTGCTCAGCAGAACTTCACCTTGGCAAGTGGGGCTAGAAGGAAGCTAACAAAACAAGACACTTGAACTTTAATAGGTGTCTGTAGGTTTGTTCTCCTAAATTCAGGAAATAGGGCTTACTGTATTAAGGAACATGCATTTTTGGCAAGTGTCTGAAGTCTGAGACATTGATACTCAATTTTATGTCCCTGCTAAAGGCAAAGGAATCTAGTTGTCCCAGGAACAGTCAAGGTAGGCCTAGGGCATGTCTGCATCACTTTCCTGCAACTGCTGAGTGCAGCATTAGAGGGTGTCTAGTGGTCGTGATTCTTCTTAAACTAAGAAATGGGATGTGTTCATACCAGTAATTCTCCAAACTATTGGACTTGGTATTCCTTGCAGCTGATCAGAATATATTTGATTATTTCACCTTAAATCCAGTGCTGTCTCAGCAAGTTTGCTGATGATACAAAGCTGGGAGGAGTAGCTGACACCCCAGAGAGCTGCGCTGCCATCCAGAGGGACCTGGACAACTGGGTGGTGAGAAACCTCATGAAATTCAAGAAGGCCAAGTGCAGGGTCCTGCACCTGGGGAGGAATAACCCCAGACACCAGTACAGGCTGGGGACTGACCTGCTGGAGAGCAGCTCTGCTGAGAAGGACCTGGGCGTCATGGTGGATGACAGGTTGACCATGAGGCAGCAGTGTGCCCTCGTGGCCAAGAAGGCCAATGGCATCCTGGGGTGCATTAAGAGGAGCATCTCCAGCAGGTCGAGGGAGGTGATCCTGCCCCTCAGCCCTGGTGAGGCCACATCTGGAGTACTGTGTCCAGTTCTGGGCCCCCCAGTACAAGAGGGATGTGGAGCTCCTGGAGAGAGTCCAGTGCAGGGCCACAAGGATGATCAGGGGCCTGGAACATCTGCCCTATGAGGAGAGGCTGAGGGAGCTGGGCCTGTTCAGCCTGGAGAAGAGAAGGCTGAGAGGGGACCTCATCAGTGTCTATAAGTACCTCAAGGGAGGCAGTGAGGAGGATGGGGCTGGCCTCTTTTCAGTGCTGGCCAGTGACAGAGCAAGAGGAAATGGCCACCACCTGAAGCACCAAAAGTTCCACAGGAACTTAAGGAAAAATTTTTTGACAGTGAAGGTGACAGAGCACTGGAACAGACTGCCCAGAGAGGTTGTGGAGTCTCCTTCTCTGGAGATCTTCAAGACCTGCTTGGATGCAGTCCTGTGCCATGTGCTCTAGGTGTCCCTGTGTGTGCAGGGGGGTTGGACTAGATGACCTCTAGAGGTCCCTTCCAACCTTAGGCATTCTATGATCATCTAGTGTGACCCCTGCGCGGCCCCCCACCACCACCCCCTGCACATGCAGGGTCACCTAGAGTGTATTGCACAAGCCTGTGTCCAAGCAGGTCTTAAAGATCTCTAGAGAAGGAGACTCCACAGCCTCTCGGCAACCTGTGCCAATGCACTGTCACACTCACTGTCAAGAGATTTTTTTTCCTTAAGTTCCTGTGGAACTTTTGGTGCTTCAGGTGGTGGCCATTTCATCTATTTCTGTCAGTGGCTGGCCCCATCCTCCTCACTGCCTCCCTTAAGGCACTTATAGACACTGATCAGGTCCCCTCTCAGCCTTCTCTTCTCCAGGCTGAACAGGCCCAGCTCCCTCAGCCTCTCCTCATAGGGCAGATGTTCCAGGCCCCTGATCATCCTCGTGGCCCTGCGCTGGACTCTCTCCAGCAGCTCCACATCCCTCTTGTACTGTGGGGCCCAGAACTGGACACAGTACTCCAGATGTGGCCTTACCAGGGCTGAGTAGAGGGGTAAGATCACCTCCCTCGACCTGCTGGAGATGCTCCTCTTAATGCACCCCAGGATGCCATTGGCCTTCTTGGCCACGAGGGCACACTGCTGCCTCATGGTCAACCTGTCATCCACCACGACGCCCAGGTCCTTCTCAGCAGAGCTGCTCTCCAGCAGGTCGGTCCCCAGCCTGTACTGGTGTCTGGGGTTATTTCTCCCCAGGTGCAGGACCGTGCACTTGGCCTTGTTGAATTTCATGAGGTTTTTGACCGCCCAGTTGTCCAGTCTGTCCAGGTCCCTCTGGATGGCAGCACAGCCCTCTGGAGTATCCGCTACTCCTCCCAGCTTCGTATCATCTGCAAACTTGCTGAGGGAGCACTCTGTGCCTTCATCCAGATCGTTGATAAATAAATTGAACAGGACTGGACCGAGGACTGACCCCTGGGGCACTCCGCTCAACACAGGCCTCCAACTAGACTCTGCACCGCTGATCACCACCCTCTGAGTTCTGCCATCTAGCCAGTTGCCAATCCACCTCACCGACCACTCATCCAGCCCACACCTCCGGAGCTTGTCCAGGAGGATGTTGTGAGGGACGGTGTCAAAAGCCTTGGTGAAGTCAAGGTAGATGACATCCACCGCTCTTCCCTCGTCTATCCAGCCAGTCATCCCATCATAGAAGGCTATCAGATTAGTCAAGCATGATTTCCCTTTCGCGAATCCATGCTGACTAGTCCTGAGCACCTTCTTGTCCTCCACGTGCCTGGAGACAACGGCCAGTATGAGCCGTTCCATCACTTTTCCAGGTACGGAGGTGAGGCTGACCGGCCTGTAGTTGCCCGGGTCCTCCTTCTTGCCTTTTTTGAAGACTGGCGTGACATTGGCCTTCTTCCAGTCCTCCGGCACCTCCCCCGTTCTCCAGGATCTTTCAAAGATGATGGAGAGCGGCTCGGCTACGACATCGGCCAGCTCACGCAGAACTCTGGGGTGCATCCCATCGGGGCCCATGGATTTGTTGGCATCGAGGTGTCTTAGGTGCTCTCTGACCCAATCTTCCTCTACCCTGGGCAAGTCTTCCTTTCTTCCAGCTTCTTCTCCTGTCACTAGGGCCTGGGACTCTACAGGGCTGCCCTTGGTAAACACTGAAGCAAAGCAGGCATTCAGCAGCTCTGCTTTTTCTGTGTTATTCATAACCAGGGTGCCCACCCCATTCACCAGGGGACCCACCTTTTCCCTGATCTTTCTTTTGTTGTTAAAAATAAAAAGGAAGTTTTCTTCAAATATATTTAAAATCTCTTGCCAGGTTGTGTTCCAATTGTGCCTTAGCTTTCCTTGTCATAATTCTGCATTCCCTGACCACGCTCCTGTATTTTTCCCAGGGGGCCTGTCCTTTTTTTCCACATTCTGTATACCATCTTCTTCTGCTTGAGCATTGCCACAAGCTCCTTGCTCATCCACGCATGTCTCCTGCCCCCTCTACCTGACTTCTTATGCACAGGGATTCACTGTTGCTGGGCGTGGAAGAAGTGCTGCTTGAAAACTAGCTAGTTCTCTTTGGGCTCCCCTTCCTTGTAGGCTCCCCTTCCTTGTAGAGCTCTAGAGTTGGTTTTTAAAGGCAACCCTTCTGTGCAGGTTGATGTGGCTGGGGTGAGGGAGTGAGGTTGTTACTCTTGGAGTTTTATCTTTGGGAAAAGCTGAGGGATGAGTAAATTCCATTTCTTTCATAGATTTTTTTTTTTTTTTTTTTTTTTTTTTANTTATACTGCTTGGTGAAATGGATAGTCTTCTGCTTTTCTTCCCCATGTTCTTTGGGATGTGACTGTGTTCATGAATAGTGAAAGAGGTTTAACTAGCAGCTAGGCTGAGAGCAGTAATGTTGATCTGCTGGGTCTTTAACAGTATTGCAGACTGTAAATAGCTGGGTGGTGAAATAGCTACTTCAGGGCTGCTTTCCATCAAGAAGTTTCTATCCCATCTGCTAGTGGTGCAGTATCAATGGGAAAACTCTGAGCTTTGGGAATTTTGGATGGAGAGATTCATAAGCTGTTCTCAGACTTGCATGGTAATTGGCAGTTCACTTCTTTTCCACTTGAACTATTGAAGTCTGTATTAAAGCTCAGTGCAAAGTTCTGGCTGCACCTTGTTCTGTCTATTTGACCCCTTGCACTATGTGCCTCTTCATGAAATTCCCACTTCTGTTGTACTCTTGTGTCCATCTATTTTTTTTTCTCCTCATCTCTCCTTGTCACATCTCTTACTCTTGTGTCCTTTGCCTGTGTGATTTCTTGTTTCTTTCTATCCTCCCCTTTTCCTGTGAAAATGTTTGTAGGCTGCCAGGGCTTGACACTGTGGACTTCAGTTTTTTCTCACTCATTAAGTACTGTAAAAAGGGGGAAAAAAAAAAAAGGTGTTTTTTTTTTATTTCTGTAGACAGGACAGGAATAATTCTGTTTTCCATAGACACTGCATGCATTCAACATTGTATCAGTTTAATATGTGAATGTTTCTGATTTTCTGCTTGTGTACTTTTGGCTGTTGGTTTTCCCACCCATGAAATCCCAAATTCATTTTTGGATTAACTGAAAATAAAACAGAAGGGAGTCTGTAAAGGTTACTTTATTAAGATGACAAGCTATGTTGAGAGTCAACAGATATCCCAAGCACTACATTACATAAAACAAATGTAAGAGTAAATATTTAGTGAACACCAGCATGACAGAAATGTTGCAGGTGTTCTGGCATATCTGAGCTCAGTGGGATGGTGTCATAGCAGAAGCTGTGAGACTTCTCATGTCTAGCAGACTAGAAAAGGTAAAACTTTAGATACTGTTGTTTGACCTGTAGAGCTGAAGGCTGCACCTGAAAGCTATTAGGAGTGTAACTTTGCAGAGGCCCTGCAGCTCCAGGTTTGTGTTAGCTTACCTGATGAACCTTCATTAAGCATCTTTACTTTCTACAGGCAAAGTTTTTGCTTAAGTTGTAGTGCATGGCTTTTATTTTTTGTAGGGCCTCCAGAGATGGGTCCATCTGTCTTAAAAATAAGATGTTTGTTTTCTGTGTCAAAATAAAAGGCTAGCCCTTGGGGGATGATGTGAAGAACAGGAACTGTAACTGCTGCCAGCAGGGAAATGCTTCTGCTTGATGCTAATCCATTTTTGACGTAATAGAATATGGAGAGGAAACTCTTATTGCAGATAAGTAATGTCTGGTGCCCAGCTAGTGTTAGAGAGCATTTTGATAACTTTATTTCTTCGCATCTTCTCTATCTTCAGCTAAATAAGGAAAAAAATGGGGATCTCTTCTGCCCTGTAGAATGCTTTCACCAGAGCTTCTCCATCTCGCCTTCCATAACATCCCTCATCCTCCTTGTTTTTAATGTCTGTGATCAAACCCCAAGTTCTTTGTGCGTTGACAATGTTGAATGACACTCTTGTGCTGTTGATGTTGAATGTCTCGGTTGTTTTTCGGGCTTATTCTCAAAGATGTGGTAGGATAACTGAGAATTAACTAGACTTTTATTACCGAAGACAAGAAATATGTCTGAAATAGTATTAATTTGCCAGTTTGTGTTTGTGGGCACTGGGGGTCTTGGGTACTGGTTAGTCAGATTTAGGAGTTATGTTTGGGCTGTACTTCATCTCTTTCTCCAACTTCATCTCTTTCTCCAAAATGAAAATTTCAAGAGTGGTTGGTATTCATGGAGCTCCCTTCCTCCTCTTCTTTCTATGCTTTTCTCCTTGAAATCACTTAATGAATTTACTTAAGGGCAGGCCATGAATGCAGGCCCATCCAGAATGATAACTGCCACAAGAGGAGGGGAGAACACTTTCAGGTTATGCTCTGTTGGGGTTTGTGTATAGCAAACTTTAGTTTTTCTATGACTGCTAACTATTTCCATGGTGAGGATAAACTTGGGAAGATTTTTCTACAGAAGATCAATTTCCCTACTTTTCAGTTATATTTCCTTTCTAGTTGAGGGCCTCTCTCCCAGCTGGAGACCAGTTGATGCAGTCTGACAGGTTTGTATGTGTATGAGCTGTACACAAGCAAACGGTTAGCTCAACGATGTCTTGAAAAATCCACATGAAGTTATGTACTTAAAACAGCACTTGAGAAGGAAACAGCAGAAAGATGTTTCTAGCAGGAGCCTCTTGTAAGAAGAGTGCTGTGCCGAGGACCACCATCACGAGACGGAAACACGACACTTCAATATGAAGCAGATGCTATTCCCTTTAATATCAGAAGGCAGTTATACTTATACAGTAGACGCGAAGCAGCACGAGTGCATTCTCTGTCCATGCAATTAATGATTGGTTAATGAGTTCGTCCATGCGGTGAGCACGCGGATGCTTTCAACTTATGATTGGCTCTTGCCTTGTGTGCCTCTTATCATGCAGCTGTGCTTGCTTCCCTTCTCTGGCATTCATTGTTGATCCTTTTTTATGGCTTTCCCATCGGCAGGTTTCCTGCTTACTGCTAACAAGGTTAACAAGCTCTTCTTTCCTTATCACATTGCTCCCTAGCAACATTATTTCGGCCCTTCATAATCATGCAATACCGCCAAGGCCCCCACAGTGCTGCAGCCCAGAGCCTTGCTGGCTGGACAGTGTGCCCAGAGTAAAGGGACATCTTGTGCTGCTGACCTGATTTCCTTTAAGAAAGGAAAAGCCATAAGCTAGATGTTAAAGTCACTCTTTGTTCCTCTGACCGTCAGTCAGATTTTCTTATTCTTGGCTTTTTCAACTGAATAGAACACTTTCTGAAGTGGGGAAAAAATAAGATTATGAAAGCCCTTAAACTGAAAACTGAATACTACTAAATTTCTTTAAGTAGCGAGGGCCATAGGAAGGATTAATGACATGCAAAATTTTGTTTAAATTACTGCTCCAAAGCTTTTCAGTTTTTAGCATGGAAAGAGCTGTAGAAGAACCTCCCCTAGTCCCTTTTCCCTTTTTTATTTATTTATTTATTTATTTATTTATTTTTTTTTAAAGCTGTGTTTTGGGTCCTTAAAAATGCACTTCTGAAAGGGCTTTTGTCTAGCAGCCTATAATTTTACTGCTGCCTTTACATTCTGCTTCAGGAGTAGAAGCGAAGGCAGCTGCAGAAGCCAAGTCTGACTAGCAAAGCAGGAATGACAGGGCAGCACAAAGTGGTATTGAGATCAGTACATTTAATAATAATAATAAAAAAAGGCTTCTTTTTATTTTTTCCTTTTTCAAGCGTGCTAATAGTTGCATCCCACTAATATACCAATATTTTTATTTCACTGGAAGCTTCCAAATTTAACCTTGTGCTGTATGCAGCCAAATGCAGCCGTGTGTCAATATTGTGTTTTTGACAGCTTTCCTTGGTGTGACTCTTCCTTGGTGTTCTCTTTCTGAAGGGTTAGTGAGCAGAGGTGCTTCTCCAGGGAGAGGAACTCATGGGAAAGGATATTTTCCCTCTGAGAAGACTGTCTTTAGTGTCAACTACTAAACTTAATGAGTTAACCTACTTTGGAGTGTTAAATGTAGCTCGTTTCTTTTCTCCTGGAAGAAACGATAATTGCATATAAGCAAAACTGCTTTCCCAGTTCTTCTGACTTTCCTACTGACTGCCTTGAACTTTCTACTGTCTCATTAAATTCTCTTAGCTTTAAAAACTAATACTTTTAGCAACCTTCCTTGCCCAAGAAGAGATGGTGTCATGGGGAAGAGGCAGAAATGTTTCCAGGCAAGAACATTTTTCTTTAACATCTAAATGTTCATTTAGCAGCAGCAGCAAAGAATGTAAAATTTTTCTTGACCTAAAAAAAAAAAAATCTCCTGCTTATTAGAAGTGACTTGGGAAGTTTCTCTGATGGGAAATGGGAGAGGAGGGTGTGAAGGTTCTTACTTGAATTCCTTGACACGGATGGAGAGAACCACAGGTTATAACCAGCTATGAGTGATGACCCATTTGCAGTAGGAATAGCCTCTTTTTGTGGCTTTCTAAAATCTAAAGGGGCCTCACTGCCCCAGCAAGGCAGCGTTAGAGAGCTGTGCCCTTAACTCCTTTTATTTCTTAGCCTTTGAAGATACTGACAGTGCTGTGGACGATCGCGATGAGTAGCAGCCTCCCTCCTTGGTACTACATGACCATGGAGCCTGATGCCTTGATGTACCAGTTCCTGGTACCAATGCGTCTGCAGCAGCAAGGGGCCTTGTGGGAGCCCTGCGCTGACTCGCTGCAGAGCTATGATCTGCATTATTGGGAGCATGTGACCATCAGGTGGGGGGATATCTTCTGGGTAGCTGCTCTTTTCCTATTTCTCTTCTATGGCAGAATTGGAAGCTGCTACGTTAGCAGAGGAGGACAGCTTGAGGGCTCTGGAAAGCTGGAAATGAGATGGTACAATATGTCTCTACTCACATGGGTCTCAACTGTGAACCAAGATGAATGTATAAGGCTGTGTTGTACTAGATGCTAGAGTTTAGTAAATAAACTTTAAATGTCCTCGAAGTCAATTATAAGGTTGCTTATTCTTGCTTGTACTCTTTTCCTTTTGAAGGCCAGCCCATTTAGTGATGAGTTGTTCTGGTGCCAGTGTATGAGTGTGCCTCCAAAGCCAGTGAAACATAGTCTGACAGAGTCAACCTATTAGGAATTTCCTCTTGCTGGAGGAAGATGCATTCTTATTTTTGGATTAGATCCTGTAACTCCTATTTGTGTGCATGTGTGGGTTTTTCTTTTTTTTTTTTTTTNTTTTTTTTTTTTTTTTTTTCCTCCTCTCTCCTTTTTGCGTTTACAGCTTTACATTTCTTCATCTTAAGTAACCCCTTTAACTATGGGATTGATTTTTGCTCATGATAAACTTGTAAGTCTTAGGATCTTTTAGCCATAAATCAGCAGTTTCATAACTGCTTTTGGTTGAGCTATGTATTAAGCACTAGAGCATTAACTTACAAGGATCAAATGATTACAGCTAGAGCTGGTCATACTAGGAGCAGCACAAGAGTAATGAGAATGCTGTTCAAAGTAAAAGATGAGTAAGTGTTAAGGGGAAGAAGAGCTCAATAGAAGTCAGCTTGATAGGAGTGGATCTGTAGGTGAGGGCATGTAGCTGCTTCTGCCTCTAGTGTTGGAAGGAAGAGGTAGTTGTTCTAACACTGTCAGGGTTGGACGTGTGGAGTTTTGCACTTTAACTGATTGGGTCTACCTCATCCTTCTTGGTAAGAATGTTTTTGTTTTGTGAAGCCTGAACCTGGATTCGGTTGTTCTCCTCAGTGAATGGCTGAGGCTAAGCTTTGACTTTTGGCTTCTGGTTAATGAAAGTTCTTTGGTAAAAGCTAAAACTGATTTAAGAGTAACATTTAGTCTTGCCATTAGTATTAGGATATTGTGTAGCAGGCACATGTGCCACCAAAAATGTATGTACCATAATCTAACATATCATTCTTGCAGTTTTTTCCTTGTCTGATGAATGTCTAATGCAAGGAATAGACTCCTGTGTAAGCTGTTTTGTACTACTCGATTGGTAATGAACTAAAACCTTTTCTTTATGGATGGGTCAAGCTCAATAGCAGGTATTGGGCCTCCAAACTGGAAAAGTCAGTGGTAGATGGATATTTTTGTAGCCGTGCAACTTCTTCAACTGCTGCTGACAAGAGACCTGTATTGTCCACTTTGCCTGGAGAGGCTGTGAAGTTTTAGCCCCCTCTGATAAATTTCCATATAAATTTCCAATAAATTTCCAATGTAAATGGTTAAGGAATAACAAAAGGAAATATTGCACTTTTGTCTTGCTTTCCTGAATGTATCTGTATAAAAGTGTCAGGATTGATGCACTTTATTTAAAAGCAAAATGCTTTGTAACCTGTTCTGATCTGAAATTACTTTTACTCCAGGAAAGCAAGTCCCAGCTGGTGATCAGCTCCTTCTCAGCATTGCTTTTTTTCCATGTGTCTTCCAGGTGCCCAGCAAGATTTTTTGCTACATATTTAATCTTAATATTTAGGACATGCAAATATGTTCTTAAAGAAGCTGTGTTGAATTTTTTTTTTTTTTTTTAACCATGAAGATATTTCTGGAATCACATGGAAGGAGGCATTTTGGTAGACTATTAAAAATATAAAATAATCTACAGAGTTCTAAAAATAGTTAACTCGGCTACAGCTGAGTATTACAAAGTCAAAACATGTTTGACTTTTGCTCCTAGCAGCTAGCAGTGTCATGGACCCAGCAGCTCCATGATGAAGCTGACATTCCTAGCACACTTCTGTTCACATTTACTGAAGAAGAGGCTGAATAGCTGTTACAGCCTCCTGGGAAGACACAAGGGAACCAGACAAGATTCTGCTGGAACCTGTCTTGAATTGGGTAAAGACTGGTCTACATCATAGAATCATAGAATGCCTA
>VWPW01010783.1:0-23517 GCA_013389825.1 Crypturellus undulatus
TCCTCGCCGGCCGGCGCCGCGCGCCGCGCTGTGGGGACCCCCGCGGCCGCCCCTGCCCTGTCCCCGCCGGCCGTGCCGCTCCTGTCCCCTGCCCGCGACATCCCCCCGCCAGGCCCTTCCTCACTTGCCTTGTATGTCCCGCACACCTTGTATGTCCCGCCACACATCCGCGTTCCCCTCATGAAAACCCGTGGGGTCCCCTCAAGAACACCCACGGCATCACCTCACAACCATCCACTGCATCACCTCATGAGCACCCACCATGTTCCCATGGCTTGCCCATAAAAACACGGTCGCCTCGCCAACACCAGCCACTTCCCCTCACAAACACCCGTCCTGTCCCCTCACCAACACCCGCTGCTTCCTCACACAGCGGGCACTGGTGGCCTCATGTTCCCAGGGGTCTACCATCCCGGGAAGGGGCCTCCGGCTGCTCCCCAGGGCCACTCAGTTTGGACACCCTCCAGGTGGTCCCGAACGCCCCACGCTGACACTTGCAGCACCCAAATCCGGCATCGGGCGCATCTCCATGTATCCCGNTTCCCATGGTTTGCCCATAAAAACACGGTCTCCTCGCAAACACCAGCCACTTTCCCTCACAAACACTCGTCACGTCTCCCCACAAACACTCGTCCTGTCCCCTTCCCCACACAGCAGGCACCGGTGGCCTCACGTTCCCAGGGGTGACTATTCTATCCCGGTCTACCATCCCGGGAAGGGGCCTCCGGCTGCTCCCCAGGGCCACTCAGTTTGGACACCCTCCAGGTGGTCCCGAACGCCCCACGCTGACACTTGCAGCACCCAAATCCGGCATCGGGCGCATCTCCATGTATCCCGGTCACTGGGAATGGCAGACAGCGCACAGGGCTGGGCATGGGTTGCGTACGGAAAAGATGGATGGGGAGAGGACACAGCAGATACTCAGCAGTTTCCCAGGAGTGACTCAAGCTCCGTGCGCTCCTCAGGCTTGGATGTTTACTCCGTGCTGTATAAACACGTCCCGACGGCATCTGCACCAACATCTCCGCGGCGCAACGAGCACTAGGATCCAAAACAGCCCTTGCAGACTCGCCGTGCTCCCTTTCTTGCATGGATTTTGCCATAGGGTCAAGCACATCCAGCCAAATTTGCCACCAAAGTGGGACTTACAGCCGGGCACGGGCTGGTGCATTTGCAAACCTGGACCCTGGTTATTTCTTCTGCCAACCAGGACCCCTTTAGCAAAGAAGCAATGCGAGAATGACTGCAACTGTTTGCAGTTTACGCCATCAATCAAGCTGATGTCTAATGATATCGCTTGAAATGTGGGCACGAAAGAGCAGGTAGATTTTCAAATCTGCACTTGCAGAAAAAACATAAAAAAGGATAAAGAAGAATTTTAAAAAAATCTATAAAAAAGAATTAAAACTCTTCTTGCTGGCAAACTCATGAGATAATTCATGGGATAAATGGGCGTACAAATTTAGCAAGGTTTTTTTCTAAAGAGCTCCCCAGAACCCAAGATTTGAATTAGAAAACAAATGGTATTTTTTCATGCTTTCTGTAGGACGTAAATTGTCCCACTGAGTCAGCGCAGGATGAAGCAGAAAGGAGCTGTCTTAGTGGGTTGCTAACTTCAAAGCGGAGGTTCGAGCGCTGCTGCTGTTAACGCTTTGGTGCAGGGGAGCTTTCATCTACAGACGACACGCGAACTAGTTCACAGTGCATGAATATAGCAGGCGCATTGCTGTGCTTCAAGGAATCTGCTGCTAAAACAGATGGGCAGAACGTCAGCAGCCACAAATTCCCACAAATTACAGTAATGGGATAGATGCATCCAGAGCAGCCTTCTCCCCTGACCCTTTCCTGCCCTCAGGGAATCAGCGTATTGTGGGGACAGAGGGAGACAGGGCTTGTTTTGACTGAACGTGCCAGTAATTCGTGGCACACTGAGGTTATTTTGGCAAAAGGCTTCATCATCACAGTGCTGCTGCGCAGGAACTTCAAGTTCTGGGCTGAGAGATGCCTGAGTCTTAACTGCTGCAAACCCTCCAAGATAAATATTAAGGCAGGCAGTTCTGGCTCGCAGCAGCATGATGGCACAAATATAAAACATCATTTTGAATATCCAGTCCAAGCTCTACCTTACAGCAAGCATTGGACTGCACAGATAGAGCTCTGAGCAGTCAAAGCGTTGCTGGAATTGGGAGCTGCTATGGATGAGGTCAAACCTACAAGTCTTTATTCCAACATGATGAGGGGAATATAGTTACCAAAGTCACTGCAAGTTTTCTACATTCGAGAACAGCAGGATTTGGTGTAAGCATCTGATATGAGAAAGCATTTAAACTACTTATGTGGGCTGGGCGTTAAAATTTTGCAAAATCATGGCCCCAAACCAAGCAAAAATAAACAGGTCATGAATATTTTTAGGCTGGGAATCAGAGGAACAGTGTTCCAGTTGGAGGAACTGCTTGTATTTAGATGAAGTGTGAGAAATTTCTGTACAGGTTTTTCCAGTCAAAGCCGAGCGCAGACCTGGTGATCCAACAGGCCTTTCCTAGTCCAGCACTGCTATATATATATCACACTCAGGTGTCTCTTCTTGCCAGTTCCTCTCTTTTTTTTTGCCATCTGTCTCAGCAAAAGGGAAACAGAGAAAGATGCTGCTTTTGTCCCAAGGCCCAAACACACTGGAGCTTGGTTAAAAAAAAAACACTTGAATTATTTCTCTTAGCACTTGTGGAAAAATCCTCTCGTTTCCTGCAGGTGAAGCAGCACTCCTTGCATCCCAAACCTGCTGGCCAGGATTGATTCGGGATGTCGCCCTCATTGTCACATGAACCGCGTGACAAGCAGTGTTTTTAATACGACGGGAGTCAGTTCCAGCTGGAAATCCTTGTTTCTCTTGATACCTACTGGAGCAGAATGGATATTTCTCCCGGATTCCTCATAGATGTGTGCTCACCCGTGAGGAGTTATGTAATCCTCTCCTGTCACTGCAGATTCCCAGTTAAATCACAGCAACATGCGGAGCCCCGGGAGGAGGACACTGCCAGCAGACCGCTGTGCTGATTGCCGTGTGCCTTGGGAAGTGACTCAGGCTTTCCTACGTGACATTAAGTATTTAAGAATAAGGCTCTGATTGATTTAATTGTGTAGCTCTACACTAGGGAGGGCTGCGCGCTCACCGCATGAAAAATGTATGGGATGCTTACAGGAGGATTTGTGAATGAGTGACTCAAACCAGCTCTTCTGAACCACACGGCAGAGAAGCTGAAGTACGTGGCACTTCTCCAGAGCAATAACGTGCATGGGATGGTCTTGTAAGGATGTCTTTTCCGAAAAAGTCCCACATCTTCTGAGGAAGTGATGATCAGCACAGAGAGCAGCCCTGCCCGAGCTGGGGTTTTTGGAAGGGTGGATGACTGTTCAAGAGAGAGCATCAACCAAGGATCAGGCACTATTCGGCTCAAGACAATTTGCACCAGATAAAATACAGCATTATAGGAATTCCTAAATACAGCACTATAGGAAGAGCCATCACTGCATACTGCATTCAACCACCAGAGCTGCTAAACCTGTCCATTATCTCTCAGTCTCGCCCAATCCACCTACAATCCTTTCAAAGGTTTAAGATCTTGCCCTTTTCCTTTGCTCTGAGCACACTTGAGTCCTCCCTGTCCAATGTCCCACAGCCCCTGCATGTTTAGGCTGCCTAGACGTGTCACTGTCCTTCTCACACACTGTCCTTGGACACTGCCTCTGCCCTTGGGAAGGACNTTCCTAAATTCCCTCCCTTCCAAGAGCCATCGCTGCATGCTGCACTCAACCTCCAGAGCTGCTAAACCTGTCCATTATCTCTCAGTCTCGCCCAATCCACCTACAATCCTTTCAAAGGTTTACGATCTTGCCTTTTCCTTTGCTCTGAGCACACTTGAGTCCTCCCTGTCCAATGTCCCACAGCCCCTGCATGTTTAGGCTGCCTAGACGTGTCACTGTCCTTCTCACACACTGTCCTTGGACACTGCCTCTGCCCTTGGGAAGGACCTACGCAAAACGTCCATTTGACTTAAATCCCCCCAACGGGACTTACGCAAGACGTCTGTAATGCCTGGAATGAGCTTGTCTGCATTGAACTGATGAGTGAAGCTGCCTTTCCAAGCTCGTCACTATAAATGGCATTACTTACTGATCAGATCTCACTTAAACTCATTGAACTAATCAGATCCCTCACTGCAGACAGGGTGGTGATCGGCCTCGTGCAAAGGGCATGGGTTGCGACACGAGGGGAATGCAACAGGGCCTGCTTGAACATCTGATGCTACAGCAAGCTCCCCTGAGCACAGCACTAATTCCTTCAAATCAACACGAAGCTTTCAGCAGTGAGAAGGTTAAAATCACCTGGCTAGATTAGCAGCCGCATAAACACGTAATCTGCATCGTATGTACAGCTGGAGATGAAATAACCCTGCAGAAGGCTGTAAGGGAAGGAGGAGAATCTGATACTTCTCTATTTCTGCCGCTTTAGTTCCTGCCTCCCAGCGAGCCGGGTCACCCGCACGATCCCTTCTGCTTTTAGCTGCCTCGACTTCCTGCTCTCCTGCTTCAGCGCGGCAGCATCGCGGCGACAGGAACCTTTGGGTGGTGGCAGCTTTTTTTTCCAGGACAGAGATTTATATCAATGCCCAAATTTGCACAAATTTACTCCTTACAAAAGTTTACGGATAAAGTCTAAAGAGTAGCTGGAACAGTTTACTGCTGAGTGTAGTAGGAGCCTCTTGCACAGTAAACACTAAAGGTGTTGGTATAAATTGCCAAGGTTTGCAAGCTTAGAGCAATATGTACTTTAAGGATGATTCAACATATGAAAATGCCTAAGGGTCAGTAATCCAGGGGTTGGGATGGACTTTTATTGGGATGTTTTGCCTGATGATGCAGGAGCTACTGCTATTTTGGATGGAATAAAAGTAAGCAGGTCCCTAGCTACCTGCACAGTTGTTCCTTCCAGTATGTGGGATTCCAGATCCAGTCCCTGAGCTGACAGAAACCAAGCTGTGCCCTGGACCGATTCCTCTGGGAAACCAGTTCATCGTCCCAGTCATCCTGCATTTCTTTCCTGATGACATCAGAGCTATAATTTGTCTAAACAAAACAAACAAGAGCTGCCAGCCTTGCGGGAGGACTGATCTGTACACAAGACAACTTCTGTTCTGCTTCTACAGACTTATGCACAATATTAAGGGTGATTTAGCGGCTTTTGGGTGATGATCGTTGTGTAAAATAGTCCTTGCGCTAAACAGAAATGTAGCAAAAATAGAAGTTTACCTCTCAAAGCACATAGCTCACGACCTTGTACAGACGTCCTTCTAAGTCATTAGCGAAATTCCACCGAAGTTATTAAAAGGCTGCCGTGCTCCTTAGCAAAGCAGGATTAACTCATCAGCCTAGACATCATCCACTGGGTTTCTGCCAATGTGCTTCCCTGGGCAGAACCGAACCAGCACGTGGAGCCCTTAACGGAGCTGGGGGGGTCCGTGCGGATCTCCCGTTACCTCCTCACAGCAGAACCGCTCCAGGCGCAGGCTGTTTGCACGAGTAATACCACTACAGCACCACATGCATTTGCCTGTCAAGAATTACGTTAACGTGCAATTGTCAGCCATAAGCACAAGAATTAAGGGACTTCACCAATTATCCACGTTTCTGCAGCTCACAGAAAGCACGAGGGGAGAGCAATAAAAACATAGCGTGGGCTGGATGTGAGCAGAGTTTATGGGGCTGGACAAAGTGCAGTGAATAAACTTGTATTTCACTTCAGCAGCCTGTTTGGAGAAGCACTTTGCCCAGCTCTTATAAAACTATTGTTTGTTTTTACAGTTATGGGATAGTCCTAACTGTGAAATATGTGTCCCGGCCAGCCCTTCCAACACCTCCTGCGCGGAGATAGCTGGGCATCTGGCTGATGGTGCCTGTTGGAACAAGGCAAGGAGCAACATAAAAGATGATGAAAGAAAAGCCCAATAAAGGAAGATGAATTTTGTGGTAGTCTTGTGCAATAAGAGGAAAAAAAGCCCTTTGTAGAAAAAAAAAAAAGAAAGACTTTGTTATTGTTGGCAGAAGTTTTGGACATTTAGCTTATCAAATCGTTGCAGGGAGGGGATTATTTTATAGTTGCATAAAAGTTCCTTCCCTCCTTAAATTCCCGTGTTCTCCGGTTGCCTCCCTGCAGACCGAGGGGTCTCTCCATAGGACTAGAATTGTGTTTTCCCCTCTCCATTGAATCCTTCCACAAGACTCCCAGCCGTTCCCTGCTGCTCCGGGCGCTGGTGCCCCCTGCAAGCCAGTGGGAGCAAGTGACGGATGCAGTGACGGATGCTGAGCCGGATCGCCAGGACCCGAAGGGGAAGGGATCAGGATCGTGGCCCAGCTCCAGGGCCGTGATCCGATGAGCGCTTAAGCTGGGATGAATCAGCACAGCCGCTGTCCCTTGCGGTGCCCGGCTGCTCCTCCCGGGATTGGGGCTGCGGGATCCAGCTCCGTGTGCTGCTCCCAGCTCCAGGGCCCTTCCCAAGGCCTGGGGAAGCCCAGCAGCGTGGTCCTCCCTGCCCTTCGGATGAGCTGGGAGGCGAGTCCAGAGCCTGAGCCAGGGCAGAAGGAGGATCCCCACAGAGAGTAATGGACTCCCACGCAGAGTGACAGATACTGTGGAGGATCACGGACGCCACGGAGCGGCTCACGGACCCGCACGGAGGGTTCCGGACCCACAGGGGAAGGTTACAGACCGCAGCGCAAGCGGTGGCTCCGCGTGCTGCCCCCCACGATCGCAGCCGCGTTGCGAAGCGCCCGTGGGGTGTCGGGGGGCCCCGGCCCGCACTGACACCCGCGCAGCCCGGGACCCGCGTGACCGCGCGCGCGCCCGTGCCCTCCCCGCCAGGTGGCGCTGCCGCCCGCGCGCCCCCGCCAGGCCCCGCCCCCTTTTCCCGCGCTCTCAGCACCGCCCCGCGCTTTTCCCGCGCGCGCGGCTTCCCGCCGTCGTGCGGGGGGGTCCCCGCAGCAGTGGGATTAACCCCCTTATCCTCCCCCCATCCCTGACCCTCCTGCGCATGGAGCGGGAAACCAGGGAGCAGCCTTCCAACAAGGAACCGCGTGGAGACGAATCCTGAGCACAGATACGAATCCCGAGCACGGATACGAATCCTGAGCGAGGCTTTAATGGCTGGAGCTTTATGTATGAGCAGAGCAGGACTCTGTGCATGTCCAAGCCCCTCCTGGGCCCACATCAGGATGCCCGTTGCAGGCAGGGGGAAATCCCCCCACCTTGTGCAAAATCCCATGGAAGGAAGTGATCTGTGTCTGGCACTGCACAGCCGAGAGCCTCCTCGTCCTCGCACGGCGACGGGAACCCACTTGGCCCCTGCAGCACCTGATGCTGCTCCAGCAGCTGCCCTGAGGCACCCCCATCCATCCGCCTCCTCCAGGAGCACCTGGGCGGCTTTCCAGGGTGTCTGCTCCATGCCGAGTCCTGCTGCATCCCCCTGCCCATCGCGGGCAGGGAGTCCTGCACCGTCTCCTTGCGCATGGCCCTGTGCCGAGGGTCCTCGTGCCATTAGCTCTCCTCAGGGCTGGCGCTGGGGGACACGGAGCAGTTCTCCAGGCTCTTGGTGGGCGCTGGTGCCCCCGCCGAGCTCTCCTCGGCTTTGACTTTCTTTCTTCCCTTGAGCGGCTTCTTCGACACTGTTAAGAGGAAGACGAGCACAGGTGTTAACCACGGAGCCCTGGATGTAGGTGCACGGGGACAACACGGCCAAGTCCCAAAGTGCAGACTGCGTGGGAGGAAGCAAGCTCAGCAAAGGGGAGATGAAGAGAAACTCTCTTGCATTGTGATGGGAAAGCACAAACCACCTGTGAAGGAGAAGCAACCAGAGAAACCCACAGGGACGTGTTCCCACATCCCATTCCCAGATCAGCGGGATGCGTTTTGGGGGGATTTCCCCCCTCGTTCAGAGCATCGCAGCAAGGTCATGGTGTGAGCAGGGTTCTGCATCGCGGCAGACCGGGACGAGGGCAAGGGCAGTGCTGCCTCCTTAAACAAGTGCCCTTTGATGCCTACGCAAGAGCCTCTCTGTCCTTGCCGTCGGTCAACACGGCCCTTTCTTTGCTGCCTCCCACCACAGGATATTTCTGACAGGGCCGTATTTCAGGCTTGACAGGCGCGTTGTTTTATCCCGGCCCTTATCGGGAACAACCTTCTGCTTATTCACCTGTAGGAAACCAGCGTACAACACGTCCCATTGAAAACCTCTGCAGCCGCTCTTGGAAAAAAATCAACGGAGTTGGCAAGAAACTTCTCTCCATGTGTCAGTAAGTCCCCGCTGGGAATTTGGCTTTCTGCAATCCCCACCTCTGCGGGATGGCTGAGCAAACACGAGGACTCAGACCCATTCACATACATGTCCGGAGCTCCGCCGGGACAGAGTTGATCCCAAAAAGGGCTTTTCCTTCCTACCTTTTGCCCGGGCATCCTGTGCTCTTTTTCTCTTCTTGAGCAGCGCAGGAGCTCTGTCTTTGGCACAGGAATGTTTCCCTTCAGCTTGGGCTTCCTGAGGGATGTTGTGTTCGTATGGGGCAGCAACCTACACCGAGGAGAAGAGCGGTCAGTCTGGAAACAGGTGATGGAAAAGGGGGTTGACATCTCGTATAGGAAGAGCCGTCACCAGCAAGTCCCTCCTACACGTCCCATTGCCTCCCAGCACAGAGGTCCCTGACCCAAAGCGTAGCCAGCCCGGAGGCAGCTGAAGCCATGGGGCTGAGCAGAGCCCACCAACCTCGCTGTCCGTCGTGTCGGGCTCCTCCGAGTCCTGCTTCCCAGAGTCGGCATCATCGTCATCTAAGGAAATGCAACAGGAAGAGGTTTTTATGGCAGGTGCGGAGCCTGATGGGCAATACCACAACCCAGGCCTTTGCCACCAGGCACCTGCACGGGGACACCTGCAAGTCCCAAAGTGGCACGGGCTGGGAAAAGGGGCTGGAATGGACGTTCCCAAAATTTCCTCCGGGTCCTGCTTAGTGGAGAACCGGTGCTGGAGGAGAGGCAGGTGCTGCTGCTTGCCCAGCAGAAGGGTTTTGCTGCACACAGGCCCCGGGGCTAGGAAGGGCAGGAAGAGAGGTGTGCGCCCCAGGCACGCGCTGACCCGGCACCTGCCCGATCCGCAAGACGCTGGGTCCTCCCGCAGCGTCACTGCGGTGCCACCCCATGAGGGTCCCCTATGACCCTGCCCCANTTGCTGCACGCAGGCCCCGGGGCTAGGAAGGGCAGGCAGGGAGATGTGTGCCCCAGGCACTGCCCGATCCGCAACACGCTGGGTCCTCCCGCAGCGTCACTGCGGTGCCACCCCATGAGGGTCCCCTATGACCCTGCCCCAGGCCTAGGCAGGATGGGGGAGTCAGCAGCAGAACCTCCTCTCTCCAAAAAAAGCCCTCACTTTGAGCCCGCATCCAGGTTTCGGACCCTCCCGGAGCTGCAGAACCTGCTCCCGTCCTCGCTTTGTCCTGCTGGGGTTAAGGTTCACTGGAAAGTGAGAGGTGTCGGGGTATTGTTTCCCGGGCTTTGTGTCAACCTCCAAGGGAGGACTGAAGAAAGTCCTGTATTTTCCCACACCCAGAATGTAATCGGTTGAAATTCCTGTGCCATGATGATATCTCCTTAACATGTAAGTCACAGAGGACTGACTCCCCTCCACTTTTTTTTTTTTTTTTTCCCCTCCACCGTGCAAAATCCTGCTCTGGAGAGTGTTCCCAAACCACTCCGACACACCCAGACCAACTAATCCGGGCGAGCTCAACTTTCTGGCCAAGCCAGTAAGGCTGGTAGGGAGCAGCTCTCCGGGGACGTGCTGCTCCCTTTGCTGCTCATGGCTACAGCCTGGCACGGCTGGGGGACACCCGCCTCCCACGCGTCCCACTCGGGCAGCCCTGCGTGTCCCCAGCTCTTGGCTTGGGGATAGGAATGGGTTTTAATGATGCACGGAGTGGGGAGGATGGAGGAGGACAGACCCTGCTACCTCTTGGAGGCAGGAGCATCCCTCGCTCCCTGCTCAACCTTGTCTCCATGCCAGCTCGGGCACCCTTTGGGGAAAAGGGAATGGGACGAGTGATTCTCCTCTGTGCTATCCTGCAAATGTCAAGTTTTTCAGCTCGTTGAGCCTCTGCCCATCCAGTGGTGAGCAAAGGGCGCAGGCTGCTCTGTGGGGCTTGCAAGGTGAGCCAGGATGGTGTCGAAAATACCAGGCACAGGCACACCTGGAAGGGCTTCCTTGCTATTTAGCAGTCCCTTTGGGCAGTAGGAATTGCAGGTGTTTGCAGAGTCTAGCACAGTTTCCTCCCGTGGGTCACCTTGACACAACCCAAGATGCAGTTTTGTTCTCGCCTTCTCCAAAGTGGCATTTCCCTGGGGCTTTTTACCTGCTTCTTCCTTCTGGGCATTCAGGGACAGCCTCATCCTGGTCTCCGCAAGAGCCTCGGCATCGCTCGATGTCATCTGGCTTGCAGGGGGCACCCGTGCGAAGGAGAGCTGAAAGGCACAGAGGGCAGCAGCCCATAAACTCTTGCCATGGCCTTAAGCTCCTAGAAACAGGGCAGGAGAGGCCAGTGCCACCCTGTGCGCTGCAGGGACCAGCACGGCAGGGGCAGCTGGAGGTGGCTGTGACCACAGCAGGGACAGCTGGGGGCATTACTCAGGTTGCTGTCTGCTTACTGCTACTCTAACCTGCCAGAAAATCCTTTTGGACACAAGCAGGGAAGGGAGTTTCCAAGCTGTTCTTCACCTCAGCAAAAGATGGAAACGGTGCGTGCGACTTATCATGA
Organism: Crypturellus undulatus; assembly: GCA_013389825.1. Taxonomy (NCBI): domain Eukaryota; kingdom Metazoa; phylum Chordata; class Aves; order Tinamiformes; family Tinamidae; genus Crypturellus; species Crypturellus undulatus. Next base: position 10,846 of record VWPW01010783.1, read on the forward strand.
GCAAATATATCTGCAACGGCTTTGCATGAGGCAAAGCCACTCGTGGGTCTTTTCAAGGAGGACATGGATGGCCACTGCAACTGTGCTGGGCACCCAACACCGGACACCCTGGAGAGGGGTAGGGGATGGAGCTGATGCCAGTGCGGGCTGTACTCACCACAGCTTCCTCCTCCTCCTCCTCCTCCTCTTCCTCCTCCTTGACGCGGCCGGGCTGGGCTCGGGCAGCTTGGAGGCGGCGGTAGGTGAGGCACAAGTCATCCCACTCCGTCCGGTGCCGCACGTAGGAATCCCGGGCTGCCGGGCTCTCCGCAGGGCTCGGCCGCCCCCGGAGAGCCCCCGCCGCATCCCTGCCGCGGCCGGCGTCGGACAGGTCCAGCGGCATGTCCGCGCCGTCATCCCGCGCCGCCTCCGCCTTCCCGCGGAGCTCGGAGCCGTCCCGCCTCGGCCAAAGCTCTTCCTCGTCCTTCCCGTCCTCCGGGAAGGAGCCCTCCTCTTTGCAGCCCGCGGCGCCGCTCCGCCACGGGCACCGCTCCGCAGGGCCGGGGTCCTGGCGCCCGCGCGGGCGCTGCTGCGCGAGGAGGTGCTGGAGCCGCTCGCGGGGCTTGAGCAAGCGGAGCTTCCCCTCCAGCGGCTGGTCCCGCACGTAGACCACGGCGGCGGGGAGCTTGAGCACGGCCGCGCGCTCTTCCCAGCCGTCGCGCGGCCTCCGACCGCAGCCTCCGGCCTCTTTGGCGCCGAGGAAGCGGCTGGAGAAGCCGCTGTCCCCGTCGGATGGGGCACAGCTCCGCGCCAGCCCCAGCTGGCGCAGGGGGAAGTGCTTGTTGAGGAGGCAGAGCTGCTCCGTCCTGGCCGTCAGCTTTAGGTGTTCGTAGGACGGAGCGAGCTTGGGGGAGTCCGGGTTGCTTGCTGTTGCGTAACTAAAAGAAACGACAGAAAAAAACATTGCATTTATTAATGAGCTTTCATTTAACTGCCCAGCTTCTGCAGGTGATGCTCTTGGGCCCCTGAAGACCTCCAGAACAGTGTCAACCCATTGGTGACCCATTTGTCCTCCCTTGATCTCACCGCTGGGAGATTTTTACAGGCCTGGTAGCAGGGCCAGCACGGGGAGCCCATACAAACCCAGTCGCTGCTCTTGCTTCTTATTTGGCAGCTTCCACGGGCACGAGCACCGGGACTGCAGAGCTACCCCTGCTCTGGGGAACTCGCTGTCTCTCCAGGGGAACTCGCTGGCTTTGCTTAGCGCCCTGCTCCTGAAATCCCCGGGAAGGAGAAGCCCTGGAAAGTGCTGAGCCCTGCAGAAGAGCCCATTAGAATAGATAAGGGATTGCTGCCGGCCGCTGAAGTCATCTCCGGGCTCTTCTGCGGGTTGCAGATGGGGCAGCTGGTTCACGTTCCGGTTCTGCCTGATGCAGCTGAAATAACTAGAGACGGTTCCCGTCGGGCTGGATTCCAGGCGTTTTTGCTGGTGTAAACTGGGAGAACCGCCCCCCCATCCCCAGGGCTGTGGGCAGTGCAGGGAGTCTGGAGAAGGTGGGTGGTTACGGCAAGAACTGGCCACCTCATCACAGTCTGCTCGGTGACACTTCCAGCCCGGCTTGCCACATCCAGTATTTCCACCTAAACTTCATTATTCACCGGGATCAAGGAGAGTGACCCCAGCTTGACAGGGTGACGGGAAGATCTAGCTAGTGGTGGGGAAGGAAACCCCCCATGTGCAATGAGGAAGACGACGGTGGCTTTTGGGAGATCAGGTCTATGCGAGGGAGAGCTGCAACAGGGTAACTCACGCCTCGAGGCCAGGGCTGTGCTCGCGCTCCGCTGGCAGAGGGGTCTTCCTCGCCGGTGGGGACAGTGCGGCTCCCGGAGGACTCCTTGGGCTTCTTTCCAGGAGACCCGGTCTCGAGCCAGGTCTCACCAAGGCGATGGTTCCGTGTAGCTGGTTGGAGATCCTCTGGGATGTCTGTGGCAGGGGGAAAGAGGCCGGGTGAGCCTGTCTACTCCGCTCCTTGGACCGAGCATCCCCTCAAGCAATGCTGAGAGCCTCAGGAGCAGGGACAGAGCTGCTCAGCAGTGCAAACGGGAAGGACAACCCCCAGGTGCTCTATAGAAAAGACTTCACAGCATCTTTTTTTTATCATTTTTTACCCCACGAGTGATAAGTAGTAATTTGATTCAATTCCAACCAGCAGCTAAACAATATTTGTATCTGCTTTCCCAGAAAAGTTCCCCTTCATATTTTTCCAATGCTATTTATTTCTGGTTGCTCCAATATATGCCCCAGGAGGTCCACAAGCGTTCTCAGGTCAAGCCATGAGTTAGTAACTTGTGCAAGATAAGACCCTGCAAATTTCTAGATGCCTTTTCAGGCCACTAAACTTCATCCATGTGAGTTCCTCCCATACCTGTATTTAATGGGTATATTTCCAGCGGCGGCCCAAGCTGCGAGGGCAGGACATCATGATCTTTATCTGTTGTCATGCAAGGCTCGGAACAGGTTCTGACTCGGCTTTTCCCTGCCTACTAGCAGATGTCACCAGCCTGCACTGGTGACATTAGTTATCCTCACAGCTGGCCTGCAGCCTCACCAAACGCCCTTTTCATCTGCTCTTTCAAGTTTTCTGTGGATTCAGGTAAGTGAATCCGGTGCCAGAATGGAACCAGCCACGTGGGTGTGGATGTGGCTCCAGTTCCCACAGACAGGAATGCTGGTCCAGGTCTGGAAGTCTCAGGGCTCAGTGCCCGGTCTTTCCAAATCACTCTGCATCCCTCNGTTTTTCCAATGGGATCTACATTGTTATTTATTTCTGGTTGCTCCAATATATGCCCCAGGAGGTCCACAAGCGTTCTCAGGTCAAGCCATGAGTTAGTAACTTGTGCAAGATAAGACCCTGCAAATTTCTAGATGCCTTTTCAGGCCACTAAACTTCATCCATGTGAGTTCCTCCCATACCTGTATTTAATGGGTATATTTCCAGCGGCGGCCCAAGCTGCGAGGGCAGGACATCATGATCTTTATCTGTTGTCATGCAAGGCTCGGAACAGGTTCTGACTCGGCTTTTCCCTGCCTACTAGCAGATGTCACCAGCCTGCACTGGTGACATTAGTTATCCTCACAGCTGGCCTGCAGCCTCACCAAACGCCCTTTTCATCTGCTCTTTCAAGTTTTCTGTGGATTCAGGTAAGTGAATCCGGTGCCAGAATGGAACCAGCCACGTGGGTGTGGATGTGGCTCCAGTTCCCACAGACAGGAATGCTGGTCCAGGTCTGGAAGTCTCAGGGCTCAGTGCCCGGTCTTTCCAAATCACTCTGCATCCCTCATTCTGTGTTTCAAAGGCAGGGCAGGCTTGCGTCGATGCAAAAAATATTATCCTGGAGTGCCAGACTCTCTGGGAATACACACAACCCTATGACTGCATGGGCATCTCAATATGCACTACGCTGCAGATGGAGAAGCCTCTGAGATGCTTATGTGCAGGGTTACAGTGGTATATTTGTATCTGCACCCAAAAGCGCCCACGATTTGTGTGTTTTCCAGGTTTTTCCATTATTTAGTGTCCCAGCACCAAAACATGGGCCTGCATGACCTTCCAGGGTTCATCACTTCTGAGAGGTTTCCTCAACAAAACCTTCAAGTGGGAAACCAGTGTGATGGACAGAGGTGTCAAGGGTCCTAGACACATTGTGGACCTGTCATGAAGCACAGATATGGAAACAACCTAAAGATTTGGACTCTCACAGCAGGAAACAGGAGCTCTGTACCAAACTCTGCATGTTTTTCTTGTAGCTAGTGGCAATTTATGCCAAGGTTGAACCTAAGTTCTCTCCTTGGCTTTGGCAAGGACATACTGCCCAATTCCTTCACCCTCTAGGTGCCTCCTGGTCATTCACTAAACTAATTCCACCCGCTTTGATCTGGCAAAGGTGGCCAAAGCGATGGGGAAAAGACCTGAAAACATTAGGCAAGTGCTGGCAGCTCTCACCAGTTCTGCAAGGCTGGTTTCTTGGAGGACGGTGCTTGGGGAGGTCCTGCCGCTTGGCGAATTTCGTGGTCCTGGAGACTTTTCTGCAGACAAAGACACAAGCAGTGACCGTGACGGCCCCACAGGATGGCTCCTGGCTGCCCCACGTTGCTCTCCCACATGCCAGAGTCTCGCAGCTGCTAATGACGGCAGCAGGGAAACCCTGCACACCCTGGCAGGCATCGAGCATTTTCTAGGGAAGATTTCTTGCCAAATTTGGGCCAAGATTTCTGCCCGACTCTGCCAGCACCTGAATTAATGTATCCTCTGTTGCACAGGGGGTGGGCAGCAAGGCAAACAGTATTTGCCCCAAAAGGGGAGTGAGTCCACACTTGCATTGCATTTTCCTTAAAGTAGTGGCACACAGGCATCTCCAAGGGCTGTTTGCCCTAAAACAGAGCTGGATTTTCACCCCTTGACATGCAGTTTCCCCCACAGCAGCTCTTCTGACTACAGCCGTGTCTATAGAGCCTTCCAAAAACTTGGTCCCTGCTTCCCCGCTGCTCTCACCTTCTCCCGGCTCGAGGCTGGGCACATCGTGATGCACATCGTGGTGCACATCTCCTTTGCCCTCTTCGGCACCTCCTCGGGGCGCTTTGTCGCTGCCAGGGGTCCTGCTCCCTGGGGACAGCAGAGCCAAAGGGGAGTTGGGGCTGGAGCTGCTTTCTCTGGAGATGACTCCTGGATACTTTATCCTGTCCCTGTTGAAAGGAGAGGGGCACAAAGGACCGAGAAGAGGCAGGAGGAGGAGATCACTCGTTTGAGACACTGAACTGTGAGCACTAAGGTACAGAGCCTGATGGATAAATGGATATCCAGCTCCAGTTATTGCAGAAGTTCTGTGAGGAATGGTCTGTCTCTGGCTGGGCTTGATGGAGTAGGATGGATTTAGCACATGGATGTGGGGACAGTCATCCTCTACCGTTTCCAGGCAGTGGGACTGATGCTCTCAGTGAGTATGAGGGACTTGCTGTGAGACTCAAAACCCTATGTCCACCCTATCAATACCTTGATGGAGAGACATCTGGTTTTGGCTGAAAACATCTGTTCAGCAGAGCAGGAATGCTGAGGGCTCAGAGAACCTCATCAGATCTGAGGCTAGGAAAACCCTCTGGCCTTGGAAGGCATTGGGACATAAAAGTGAGAGTTTCTCTTTAAACAGATGGGGCTTTCTGATCTCCAAAGAAAACACATTTCCAAACTAATCCCTTGGTGCTAATTCCTCTGGACTTTAAACCCTTGAGGAATGAGCTGATTTGTATATATTGGCTGGTGCGACAGATTACTTGGCTTTCACCGCAGCGCTCTGCAAAGATATTAACCTGTTGGAGCAAATCGCTTCTCCCTCTTTACCTTGGCTCAGTCCTCTCCTCGCTTGTAGCTCTTCCTCCCACACAAAACGCAGCCCGTTTCCTGCTCTACTGACTCAGGCACCTGCCTCTCCGCTGGGTCCCACACAAATGCACTTTGCAAAGAGGTGCCAGGTCTTGCTAAGGGTCTATCCTGGTTCATGGAAATGCTGTGAAATCCTACAGCAAAGGCCTTGGCCAAATGGCCCAGTTTTACTTTCCATGATAGTCCACACAGGTGGGCTAATGGGAGATGCAGGACCAGAAAACACCCTTGTCTTTGCTGACACTCCTGCCCTTCTCATCCCACTGCATCCTGCTTCAATCACGTCTTGCTCCAAAGAACCCACAGATTAAATCCTTGGGCGCAGGTGACCAGGGGAGTGAGCAGATATCAGAAGAGATTCCATCATTAGAGGTGTTCTGGTGTCTCTCTTCTGCTGGAACCCGTGGGAGTCGAACACTAAAATACCTCTGAGGATGCTGTGGTTGGGCCATAACCCTGGTCAGCTATAGGGAAACCTCTAGCCAGACCAACATGCCACGTAAAGAATTAAACCCAGAGGAGCTTACTCCAGGCTTCGGAGCCTCTTCAGGTCTTCCTTGAGAGTTTTATTCTCCTCTTTCAGGCGGTTCATTTCGTTAGCTGCGGAGAGAGGCGAGGGGTTAAGGTGCTGCCGGGGGGATGCTGGAGCTCCCCATAGGGAGCCATGCTGGGGAGAGGGAACCACAGCGGACCTCGTCCGGCTTTCCTTCCTTCTCCAAAATGCGCAGAGCGATAAGGATAGAAGGAAGCAACTGTCTGACTAGAGCTTAGCCAGGAGCAGAGGTCCCTTAGGCCTCCTTGGTTCCTGGGGAGAGGGTGACCAAGGAAGAAGTGGCACAGCGGGAGCAATGCAGCCAGCATTGCCTTTCCAGCACATTACAGCTGGAAAGCAGCACTCTGGAAAGCAGGAGGGACAGTACGAGGTGGGATAAACTGCCTGGCTGAGCTGCCACAGAGCCCTCCCCGCTGCCAGGGCTCCTTCCCATTCCCTACGGGCAAACGCCTCCCTCCGTGACCAGNGAGCAGGAGGGACAACACAAGGAGGGGTTAAACCACCTGGCCGAGCTGCCACCGAGCCCTCCCCGCTGCCAGGGCTCTCTCCCATTCCCCACGGGCAAACGCCTCCCTCCGTGACCAGNAGCCCTCCCCGCTGCCAGGGCTCCTTCCCATTCCCTACGGGCAAACGCCTCCCTCCGTGACCAGGGAAAGGGCTCAGGGAACCAGAGCCGAGCGCGGAGCAGACCTCGGTACGTACTGAGGATGAAGATGTGCTGCAGGCTCTGGAAATGGGATGTCTCGTACTCGTTCTGCTTCTTTTTCGCCAGTTCCTGGGTCACCATGCATCTGTCGCAGAGACCCGCGCGCAGCCTGGGGACAGAGCCAAGACCTGGGTCATCCGAGACCTGGGGACCCTGCTGTCACCCTCGCCATGGCACAGCCACCCCATGTCCTGCCATGGTGAGGGGACATTGCCATCCATGCAGCCCCCCACATCCAACCCCAGCACCGTTCATTTTTTGGAAAAACCTTTGCATTTGCTGGTACGGGACCTGGCATCCCCCAGTGATGAGGAAAGACCCTCCCGTGCCGCAGCCCACTGCTGGGAGACCCCAAAAAATCAGGTTGTCCCTACAGGAGGGGGCACTCACCACCCCCAAACAGCGCTTTCTCCAAAAAGAAACCTCACCTGTTTTCTAACACTTTTACGTTTTCCTTAAGGACCTTCTGCTGCTCCCTTAACTGGTGATTTTTTGCAAACAGCTCTTCAATCCGCTGGGCATCGCTGATACGAGAGACGGCATGGAGCAAGAAAAAGAAAAAGTTATTGGATTTCCCCCAGAACCTGTGACTTTATCCCCGGGCATTGCTCGCAGGAGGGATTTCTCCTCTGCATTGCTGTGCTGCTTGCACTGGAGGGCTGCAGGGCTGGGGTGCGGGAATGCCGGGATGCAGGAATGCCGGGATACCAGCTGGCAGACAAGGACTAGTGCAAGGAAAGCCCTGCTCAGGCCTGGGGGAAATGCAGGGGAGGAAGAAGCCGGTTTGGTGGGCACTGGTGAGGGCACTCATGACTTGATGGGATTTCATCCCAGTCACTCCTCAGCCCTTGTCCTAGGAATAACCAAACTGTCCCAAGGGAAAACTTCCCCCTAAGCTGTGTCCATGCACGGCAATGCTCAAGCTAAGGCGAGCAACGCTCTCCAGCCCTCTCGACACTTTTGCAGGCACCTCAAGGTGCAGAAACTTCTAGGAAGGTCTTAAAACGCCGTGGAGTCGCCTCTTGCCCGCCCCACAGCACATGAGGAAAGTGGAACCCGGATCGCTCACCGGCATTTCTCTGTCGTCAGCTCCGTTAGCTTTGCTTGCAGACCTGGAATAAGGAGCAGAGCCTGAGAACTCGGCATTTATTGCAAATCCTGAGGTGGTTTGGAAGCAAAAATGCAGCAGCCTGACTTCAGGAGGGTGCATAATTTTAAGTTAGCAGCATCAATTTCCAAGCCCTATTCCTTATTGGCCCGTGTTAAATGACAGCAGCTTAACAGAACGCGAAAAGTTGTACCAAATGTGAGGACATTTTGTATTTTCATGATTTAATGTGTTTACACTCCACCCCCACAGTCTGTTCCGTTTTACTTCGTTATTTCTAGTTACACCACGCATTTCCCAGGTGGGCAGTATTTTATAATTCTTGGGACTGCAAAGCATCCCGCACAATATTTACAGCTCAACAAGAACCGCTTTCACTGATGGATCTGCAGACATTAGGTTCTGTCAGCTCTGTTTTATGCAAAATAGCTGCAAGCGTGCACTTTAAATTGCTCAACAGCTTCCTCTGTGCTCTCCCATGGCCTAAAATTACACAAGACAAGAATGAATTCATAAGCCCGAATCCAGCAAAAGCGCTGCTGTTGTGCTCATAATATTAATACTGGGAATTATTCTAATAGGAGAACAATTGGATTTGGCATTTGTTTGCTTAACTTAATGGTTCTGATTTTAGTAATGTATGACTTGGCAGCTCCCTCGGGGACTGAACTATCCATCCTTATTCTGCAGTTTGCTTTAGCAGAGCCTTGTAGCCCTGCTCCTTCTGCCTTGCAGGTTATTGCAGCTTCCCGCTTCCCCACATTCAGTATCTAAATGATCATCCAAGGCCCCATGGCCTCGGCTCCAGGTCACATCCCAGGTGCAGCCGTGATCCCTGAGGATTTTCCCAGGCTGCTGGGTGAGCTCGGGCAATAGCAGCGCTTGGGAGTTTGGATTTATCACGGATTGTGGCAGCAGGGCAGAAAAGGGTCAAATGCTCTGTGATTAACTCAGAGTGATCCCTGCAGTCACTGAGCCTCCCTGGAGACCACAAAATCAAGCATAAAAACAGTCTCTTTCCTCCTTATAGCCCCAAGAGGTGCTGATTTTCTCCATGAACCTCAGTCTCCACCTGAATGATGGATCAAGGACATGAAGGTGCCATGAACCATTCCATCCCATGGACCCAGTGACCCCGCTTCTCGTGTCCCTTACCTTGGACCTCCTTCTCATGGATTTCCTTGAGCTTATTCAGGAACTCTGCAAAGCTCTCCGTGCTCATGTTCAGGGCTGTGCTCCGCTTGCACTTCCTTCCCTTCTAGATCATTCAGCTTCCAGCCTAGCACACACACACAGAAAGCCTCCAGTAAAACAGAAGTGCCTACGTATTTTGGGCAAATGATGTTTTGCAAAGTCTTAGGACAAGGGAGAGTTGCCGCAGTAGAGAAGGAAAAAATCATTTGCAGAACTAGACTGAAAAAGGAGAACAAAAAACAACGTGCTTTTGCAGAGACAGATTTTCGAACCTGTAGCTTTGCACCTTTGCAAACCTTTGCTTGCGCACTGCCAAAATTGTACTTTAAACTCATCATTTTTGATCAGTGGAGACCAACAGGCAGGAGAGGCCACAGATGGCCCCTCAGTGCCTCTGCAAAGGGATCAGAAGCAGCAGGAGGACTTTGCAGCGGCTCTTGCAGCCCCAGCGCTGCTCGCCTGCTGCTCTCTGCATGCAGAGCGGAGGAGCGCCCTGCTGCTGCATATGCAAGACGTGGGCACGTGGAGCTGCGAGGAGAACCTTTCCCCTAAAGGGTGTCATTTTGTAAAGAAATGAGGCACGCGCAGGCGAGCCCTGGCAGTGGGTGCCGCTTGCGCGCTCCGAGCGGTGAAACAGCAACCTGGTAAATGCAGCGCCAAGAGAACAGAGCTTGCAACCAGCATCTCAGCTGCAAAAATTAACTGCAAAGGAGTTTCACTTGCCTTGGGAGCAAACCTTGTACAAATGGAGCAGAAAATTAGGAAACCTTAGGAAGCAAAAAGAAACCCATTGTGCCTGCTTCCCAGGGCACTGACAGCCTTGCAGTTTGGGCTGGTGCCTCGCGGCCGGTGCCGCATGTCGCGGCTCGCAGGGCGAAGCCGACGTGAAATGGCATTAGGAACCGATCTCCCAGCTCGGCCTCGGGAGCTGTGGTTTAATAATGAGCCGGGAGCAATAATTCCTGGCCCCGCTCCAAGCACTCAGCAGGAAGTGCCCTCGGAGCCAGCAGCCGCCTTGGCGCTCGCACACCCGGGCGCAGGGATGCGCTTCCAGGGATTGCTGCATCTCAGATCTGCAGAGACACTCACAGGGGCAGCATCCCCCCAGGATACGGGCAAGAGCCCCTTGGAGCCTCTCCAAGAAGTGCAGGTTTGAGGACCACACCTGGGGTTGGGGTGGAAGGAGCAGCTCCACATCCAGAGCTTCCCAGTGCAGCTGCAGCTTGGGCCAGGGCTGAGCTGCAGCCTGGATTTCCCTCCTGTCAGAGCAAGGAAACCAGCATCTGCCCGCGGTTTTTATCCAGGCCCTCCAGGTGTGAGAAGCCGTTGCAATTCCTGGTGCTTTCCTGGAAGAGCAGCACCTGCTCTCTCCCGCAGGTGGGATGCTGCTTCCCAACAGGGAGCTCATGGCTCCTCTGTGGACCCCCTCCAAAAAAAGGGAGAAGCACAAATATCTCATGAGCATCAGTCCCTTGGCTGCCCCATCCACGGCACTGCTTCCTTCCAGAAAAACAAAAGAAAAAAAATGCATCTCGTTACCTAAATAAGCTTAAGTAATTAAGAAAAATAAAGAAATTGCAGGTTTCTAAGGTCCAAACATGACAGGATCAGCCAAGCTTTATGGGTTTAGTACCCAGCATTTCCCACTTGCCAGGGCTGGGGTTCCTCAGCTCCGGACAAGCTCAGTGCTGCGCTCCCTTGGCCCTGTTATTGCTGGGCAGGATTGCTCTCAGCAGCCGAACTTCATTTTCCTGGTGACCCCTCCGTGTTCCCGGTCTAATTTTAGATCCATCACTTGAATTTACACTCGGAAGGGCTGGCAGATCGGTCATGGAAAATCTCCCGTGCCAATAGCATTTTGGAGGCCAAAGCCAAGCTGCTCTGCTTTCCCAGTGCTCCATGCACTTGGCACCTTTGGAGCTTTCTCTCTTTTTTTTATTTTTCTGGACATGTATTTATTTGCACGGCTGACTTCGCTTGGCACAGGCTGGCCCAAAACAGCCCCCTCTTGCTCTCCGTGGAGCTGGTTGGAAAGGGACAAACGGGGACTGCAGAATCCCCCTCAAACTGGGGAGACAATTGGCTCTGGCCTTCCCAAGGAGAGGGATTTGCTCCTTCCTCCTCCTCACGGAGCCGCGATGCCACCCTGGAGCAGGGGGCACATCTGCGCGCAGGCGCCAGGAGCCGGAAAATGATAAAACCAGTCACTTATCTGCCCGTGCATCTCGGGATAACCGCAGCTTGGGTAAACATTACTTAATTAGCGCCTCAAAATGCTCTGGGAAGTGGGTAATGAAGCTCTATCGCGTTTTTCCTGGCGTTTTAATTGAGAAGTGGTGCAGCGAAGGGAGTAGCTCAAGGCAGCGCGTGCAGGGCAGGGCGCGGAGCTGCCGGCCCCGATCCCGCCGCATCCCTGGGCTCCCGGTGGGACCGGGAAGTCGGGTTCCCGGCACTGAGAGCAGTGTGGGGTCGGGATGAAGGATGCTGGGGACTAATTCCCCTAACGCTCCACGGTTTGGTGATCGCTGCAGCTCAGGAGGAAGCGGGAAGGAGGTCTGGGATGGTCCAGGATGGGTTTGGAGCGGTGCTACCGCAGCCTCATGGTGGCATTGCAGGACATTCCCTGTCGTGGGACCAGCAGTTCAGAGGGGACCAGGTGATGGGGATGGTCCAACCCATGGGGACAAAGTCCCAGTGCGAGGTGGCAGTGCGGGGTGGTCACAGCCTCGCTCCTGCCGCCCTGCCAACACTGCTGGCAATGGAAAATGGGGAGGTGACAAACCCTCTGCATCCCAGGAGCATCGCTCCCCATGCCAAGAGGGCCCTTGGAGTGCTGGCAAGCTCCAGGATTGCCACCTCCACCCTGGGAGAAGGGGACTGGCCGCAGGTGCCATTTATTTGCATTTTGGGCTGCATTTTGGGTTCTGACGCCATCGCGTTGCCTTTTACCACGACGGCCATGCCCCCATCCCAGGACTCACCCCTGTCCCCAGCCACCCCCCTGCTTCCCACGGGATTAACCAGCCATCCACGCACCCACTCCGAGCGATCCCGCGCTAGGAATCCCACCAACCCGGACAGCGGGAATGCGAGCAGGGCCACCGCGCGCCCACCCTGCCCATCACGGGGCGGCCACCGGCACCACCGCGGCTCCACCCTCCGCGCTCGGGGACATTTTTGGGGACCCCCCTGCTCTCCGCACACCCGCACGGCTCCCTCCCATCCAGGGCAGGTCGCGGCGGGACCGGGACGGGCAGGAGCCGCGCGGGTCTCACCTGGGGCCGCCGCCGTGCGCTCCGCTCCGGCGCTCCGCTCGCTCCCGCCGCGCTCTGGGGCGCAGCAGCAGAGCGAGCCGTGTGGGTGAACTTGCACAGACAATATGCCATAATTTTTTTTTTTTCTCCTTTGCAGTCCGACTGGCTTTACTGGTTTGCGATTCTTTGCCCCGGCAGCAGAAAGGAGGCACAGCTCGGCGCGAGCCGCCCGACGGGTTCTGCTCCAGCTCCGAAAAGCGGCAGGACCGGTAGGGTTTGAGCCCAGATAGAGATTTGATTGTTTTCCTGTAATTACAGCTCGACCTGTGCTGTTGGTTGGAGTCAATCGCATTAGCAAACAGGCCCATCTGAGCAATTCACCCACGGCCGAGATGGGAATTATTTCTTTTTATGTAATGCAACTATTTTAGAAAGGAAAA
>VWPW01010790.1:0-25770 GCA_013389825.1 Crypturellus undulatus
TTTATCTCTCTCTCTTTGGTTTGCAGGTCCGACTGTCTCATTAAAACAATCCGGTCAGAAGGCTACTTTGGCATGTATAGGGGTAAGTAAAGCCGAGTCGGGCACTGTGTTCCTCCTGCATTGCTTGACATCTGCTTTGGAAGTCCTGGCTGCCTAAATGGAAATAAATTCATATTTTCTACCTCATAAAGTAATATCCTAGACCTGCAAGATGTTGTGCATCTACAGCAGCAGTTTATAAAAATAAACTCAGTACCAGGTGTCTGCTCAGCTCTCTGCTGTCAAAAGCTTGAGTCCTCCGCATGGCTGTTTTGGTGATCAACCTTGCAGTTTGCTTGAGCCCAATTTTGCTGGCAGTTTAAACAAAGCTGCTGAGTCTTGTTCCATGTCTCTGTATGTGTGTGTTTCTGCCATCATGGACACACTAACTTTTGTCAGAGGGGTGGTAGAAAAGCTTGCAGTGTACTGCACTTGGTAGTTGGTAATTGAATTCATGCCCAAGGCCATGTGAAACACCAGCATTGTCAGGCCTACTGCCCTGTCTGCTTAGTAACTTGTCTCCAAATTTGGCTAGTTCAAGCATGCCTCAAGGCTTTGTGCAAGTATAAAGACAGGCTATTTTGAGGGAAAAAAAAAAGAGGAAAACAAAAAAAAGAATAAAAAGATCTTTCTACAGACAAATTTTCCTTGCAGTTGACAAAAGAAAAAAAATCAGGATTGGTTCATGTTGGACTTCCAACTACTTTAACATTGTGCTTTAACCTGCAATGAATCTCTTGGTCCCTTGCTGTCTCTTGCAGTAAGGAGTTTCTCAATTAATGTAACACCTTTCCAAATATATACACAAAGTCCTGCTCATTCTGTGAAGTTTGGGAAGAGAGAAAAAGAGCAGGCCAAATTCTCCTAGTAATCAAAAACATGGAAAACATTCTTGGCCTTCAGCAAAGTCCGGCTGGTTTATCTAACACTCGTCTTCTGGTTCTTTTTGTATATTGGTCTACAACTGCCTGAACATATAGTTTTTACCTTGCAGAGTTCAGATAATGTTATTTGTGGCATTCATTCCTTGGGAAAGTCAGATTAAAGAGCAATGATTAAATGGGTCCCAACTTCCTTTTCAAGTGGGAGGCGGGAGCTGCGGCCGCTAGCAGCAGCGCCTGCCAGCGCCTCCATCGGACGCAACCGCTGGGGCCGACTCTTGTGGGAGCGCTGGCCGCTGAGGCAGCTTCTCCTGCCCAGTTTGCTGGGGGGCGTTTCGGGGGAGTGGGGTGGATGCTGGGGATGGATTGGCTGCTCTGCACCAGCCTCCTGGGAGCACACAAGGTGAATAAGTCCAAGGAGCAGCCTGGCAGGCTCCACCCCAGGGTTAACTGCACTGTTTTCTCCCTTGCTTTTTCCCAGAAGCTGGCTGCTGCTGTGTTTTTAGTGAGGAAGGAAGCCACTCTGTGATTGGTGTCAGCTTAAACCTGCTTGTCACCTCTGATTCCCTCTTGAAGTGGGAGCTGGGTTTGGATAGGGCTTTTGCGAGGAGTTCCAGCTTTTTTGTGGACATCCATTGTCCCTATCATAGGGCCCATGGATCTGTCAGAGGAAAGAGCATGTCTGCTCAGACTCAGCCATTCCCACTGCATGACTCTAGGTCTCTTTAATGTGCAAGTGAGGGCTTCTGGTGCTGTCAGGAGAGAGACCTGAGCTTATGGGCTGCTTCTCTTCTCTCATGATATATTACAGAGTGCAGGTGGGCATACCAGTCCCTGTGCGCAGTAAGCTGTACTGTGTGTAAGACCATCCCAACATTGCTCTCAAGCTCTTTCCCAAAAGTTATGGGAGTTATGGGTGCTCCCTTTTTTTTTTTTTTTTTAAAGAAGGAGAGGGTTTTCTACAGTTTTCCCATAATACCTGGGTAGAAGCCATGCCTCAGGTAGGGTGGTACTGCGTACCCCACTTGTGCTCAAACGATGCCTCTGTGCTACCATCAGATGTGGTGCTAAGCAAATGAATTTGCAGTTGCTTGTGGCTCACTGCGCTGCATGGACACCAGTGGAGGAGTGTCTGGGAGAGCAGCAGCACCCTCTCCACCGTGCTGCTGTCTGCCCGCAGGCTGGGAAGGCACACGTGCTCCACAGGCACACGCTGTGCTGCAGCCCAGCCGTTGCGCCTAGCTGTGCCAGAGCCAAAGGACTAAGGGCAAATGCACTTCACTGCTCAGCTGCAGCATGCCCCATATACATTCATAACGCACTGCTAATAATACCTGCCACGTCATCCCCCAGTTCACACGCTGCCTGCCAAAAGTATCCGGGACTGCTGGGGTCATGCAGAGTTTTTCAGGCTTCGGTGTACCCTGCTGATAGCCAGGGGAGTCACGCCTGCAGTGCGCCGATTCCACCAGTGCTCCTTTCCCAGCTGGCGAAGGAAGCAGCGTGCGTGGTGGTGGCTGCCCCACATTGTCTCTGCCCCACAGCGCTTGTCTCTGTGTAGTTTCTCTCCCCAGCTGGGGACCGCAGTCTCTGAGCATGTCAGTTGTGCGCCCACGGCACTCTGACTTCTGCAAGCCCTAAACCTAACTGAAAGGGGGAAACGCAACCCCAAGCGAGCCGTCCTCGAGTGCTCGGCTGCTGCCTCGTGCCACTGCTCTCCTGCTTTCCTAACTCTGTTTCGTTTTTGACCCATCTGCCACTCTTTTAGGTACATAGAGCTTTGCCTATAGATTGAGGTTAATTTTTATTAGGGAAATATATTTATTGGCATAGCTAGAATTCTAAGAGCTTAAGGTTTGTAAAATGGTAGAAAACACTCTGGAAGGTGCACAGACAACAGGTGAGGTATCTAATTTCTCTTCCTCCAGTGAGTTGAAGCTGTTACGGATTATTGAGGACAGGGATTATTCATTCTCTACTAAGCAGCTTTTCAGAAAATATCAAAGATATAGGAGAAAACCCAGGTTCATTATTTTTTATGTGTATACAGTGTATTTTTTTCCCTCTTTCACTTTATTTGCAACTGGAGATAAAAAAAACGGATGTGAAAGCCCTCAGTTGCTGGAGGACGTCAGCACCTGGAAGCATACTGCTCGCTTCCCTTTCTTGCTTGTTTTTTTTTTTCTTTCTTTCTTTATTTCAGCAGATGTTAGAGTAGCAGCTGTGGTTTGTTTGTTTGTTTTTTTTTTTTTTGAATTTTGTTCTTTCCCTTGTTTTCCTAAAGACATGACTGTTCATTTGGTGTGCAAGCCCTCGTGTTTCACTAATGCCACCCTGAGCGGGCCACGCAGGCCTTTCATTGTGACAGGCACAATGTGGGGATTTGTCTTTCCACGCTCTTGACAAAGCAGCACCTCTGTGGGAGGTGGTATCAAGGGCTTGTTTATGTCCTGTCCCTAGTATGTCCCGTCCCCGAGGCAATTTGCACATGCTGCAGCTTGGGATGGACAAAAATGCACTCGCCAGCCCAACCGAGTGGCTGCTCTGCTGGTGACACCCAGCAAGGATATACACAGAGATAATCTCCTAACTCACAGGGCTGGTGTAGAGCTGACTGAAGTCTCTGCAGAGCATCTATTTGACTTGACCTGACATCTAATTCTTTCAAGGGCTCTGGCTTTTCTAAAGCACCAGTGCATGGTTTTGGGAATGCTGGATCAGTAGCAAGAAATGGAGAGGGGGTGTATTCTGCTTTTCAGCATCATAAAATATTCCCCAAAGAGCTGGGATGGTTATTAATCCCATTTGCCCTCCTTTCTTGAAGGCCTGATCTGCATCCCTCTGAAATTCATAGGAGTACATCTCTGGGTGGGAGAAGGTATGGTGAGAGGTGGTAGTTGTGAAGCTAAAGAAATTACAGAAAGCCTCTTGCAACTGGAATTGAAATATGGCAGGGGATATTTGCAGAAAAAACAAGTGTTGGGAGATAGAAATCCAGTTAAACTCCAGTGATGCTTTGTGTTTCTAAATCCTTTTGGTGCATTGGGAGATCTCCCACGTCTTTGTCCCCGGTTTTGTCCAGGAGGTACGACAAACTCATGGGTGATCCAGGCAACGGGTAATTTATTCTCATCCTCCAGTGGTCTTCTCATCTTTTCCTTCCCTAGGGGCTGCGGTGAACCTGACCCTAGTGACACCAGAAAAGGCCATTAAACTGGCAGCCAATGACTTCTTTCGGCATCACCTCTCCAAAGACGGGTGAGTAGAAGGTTCCAACCTACAGCACCAGGGCTGAGGCTGCTGCTGTGAGGTGGCAGGGCAAAAGCAGAATGGGTTGGCTGGAGTGCTAGTCATTCTTCAACCGCTCAGCTGGTGATTGCATTCAAGCTAAGGATATGATGTCTAAAACTGGAAGTGAAAAGCACTTCATTGTAGGACAGCTTTTTCAAGCTTCTAAAAATAACCCTAGATCTAAGCCAAGGTTAAGAGATCCAGACTTTGCAGACAAAGTATTTGAGAAGGAACCCAATGGCATTGCTCTGTCCTCAGGCAGCTGCTGGGAGGACCTCATCCTCCACTTCCCATTGGGTGTTCTTTGGCTCTCCCTGGCTTTTCAGAGATTGTAGCTTGAACAGATGGTGAGTCAGGTTCTGTAGATCCAAACTTAGCACCCTTTTGTGTTTTTGTAACGTGGAAATTATTTCAGAGAGGTGAGAAGTCGGGAACAAATCTGTGTTGAGAAATGGCACTTGCAGTGTTGCTCAGTAGCAGATCTGTCCATAAATGCTGAAGGAATTAAATTGTCTGTTTAGTTTGGTGCCAGGAGCTGTTCCACACCAGTTAAATGACACAGAAAAGCAGCACCAAACTGGACTGTGAATAGCTAATGCTGTTTTCACCATATTTTCTCCATAATTCAGGGGACACTTCTGTTTCTATTCAAACCAAGAACTCTCTCCAATGATTGCCAGTGGGGGATCTAGCAAAGGCATTGCCTCTGGTCCCCAGCAGATGGAAAATAGATGACTTGGGAGGTGACCCTAACTCTTGCCATCAGCAGTGCTGGGGTAGAGCAACCCTGTGAACATAAACTCTGCAATGACTGTTTGATTTTTCCAACTCCCTGTAGCATCCCACATGAGTCTCAGCTGCTACGATCAGAGTGGCTCAACAATGGCAGTGGAGTTTAATGATTTACAGGGTTTGAGGATCCGGACCTTTCATGTACCTCACTTCTTTTGTTCTGCAGTCCTTTAAAGCAGCAGCTAACATACGTCTGTGTGACTCAGCAGCTCACAGCTGTTTGTGTATTTTCTGTGTCTTCAAATAGTGTCTCTTCTGTACTCGCGCAGACAGTGGGAGGCGATGACGTCCTCACTGCTCCTTGCTGCTTTGGCCCCAATCCCTGCAGCAGCAACAGTGTGATGGCCCTGGCCTTCTGCAGTAGCCAGGAGGACTGCAACCCTGCTAGCTCTTTGCCAGCATCTACAACCTGAGGACTTAGAAGATTGTACAGGGAAAAAGAAGGGTGCTAAGCTGTCAGACCTTGCCCCCTCAGTTTTGTTGAAAGACTGGCCCATAGAAGAAATTGAACCAACCTTGCGATACATCTGGTCTTCTGCAACTGCTACCCTGAGGAGCAACTGCTGCCCTGAGGTTTTAACCATCAAAAAGCTACATGCTAGTAGTAAAGCTCCTGCAGGTACTGCATGATGCTGTGGTGACAGGTGGCTTAAGGTATTTCTAGGTAGAAACAGCACTCCAAGATGTAATGAGAAACAAAGCACTTTGTAAGCTGAATGTGGCTGCAGGCAGCAACAGTGCTTTTCTGGCTCAAAGAGCTGCACAGGTCTCCTAGATCTATTTGACTTTGAACACCTTCTTTGCTAAGCTTCCTTGCTTATCTTGAAATATGTCCAAGATGAATTGGAGATCCTTGTCTGATAAAACGCACGGGTTTTATCAGTATTTGCTGATTAAAAGTTGCTGAGCCTGTGCTGCACATACAAGTGGAAGAAGCACGTATGAACAGGAAGGAGTGTGGCAAACACAGTGTAACCCAAAATAGCCTCAAGTTATACAACAACTTCTAGTGTGCCTTGATATTATTTTTATTTTTGAGAAACTCTGTTGAAAATAATCTTTTTTTTTAAACTGCCAGAGGGAAAAAAAGGCATAAATCCCACTTCCAGAAGGCCAACATTTACAGTATAGGAAGCTCCGGTCTATAAACTGCTGGAAAAGCAATTTGGGATTTATCTCTACAGGTCTGGGCTGGGCTCACTTTGCTCTGGCCAAGCTTTTGGATGCATCTGGAGGTGGTGTCCCGAGGTAGCTGGATCTCCCATGGGATTCGGTACCCCACTGGGTACCCTCACCTCCCTATCTCAGCTCTTGCAGTGTCCTCGTGCCCTGGAACCTGCTTGAGTGGACAGTCTCCCTTGCAGAGCACTTTCCCAGTCCTGTTGGTACAGGAGGGTTGTGTGTTTACCCACAAGCGCAGCATGATGACCTACTTTGGACTTCTGGTTTTGGGAGGAAACAAACTTACTGTGTGGGTCCTGCTGTGCTGTCCCAGCAAGATTGGAATGAGGATGCCTTGGTGAGTTGTCTTAGCAGTGTCAACCCCTTGCTGAGTCATGGAGGAAAACTTAAGATACCAAAAAACAAAAGGGACATCCCTTGTCGCTGACTGGAAAAGGCATTAACCTAGCATGGTCCTGTGATTACTTTGGCTTGATGGTCTTTGCAGTTCCCAGAGCAGTAAAGCAGAAGAGGTGACTTGCACAGGAATCTTGATGCTGGTCCTTATTCCTGAGGTGCCTGTGCCGCATCCTCCCTGGCATATTTCCTAAGAGGTGGTTCCTTTGAAGTGTCCTACACGGTGACAGGTTTATATCTAAAGTGTTGAGTGCTGGACAGCTCTTGGATTTGCCAGGTTTTGTTGCTCATTTTTCAGCAGGTTTTTGGTTAAATACTCTGTCTTGGCTGCAGTAAAAAGTGTCTCATGGCTTGCTTTTAAAATGAAGTTCTAGTTCTTAAGAGATCCTCAAGGTCCTTGGATGACTTCCTGCCACTCCCCTCCAAGGTGCATTACTGTGGCAATTTCCTCACCTCTCCTGCCTCTTTAGTCGTGACCTTCATTTTGTTTGCTGTTCAGGAGCAAAGGCTGACACTCTGCTGACTCTGCAGCCTTGCTCCTAGCAAGACCAGCACTTTTGCATTGTTTCTTTGCTGATACCAGCAAATTTCATCCTCCCCCCGCTCTTCCCTGCTTTCCTGTGAAAAGAGAAATAGCTCGTGTTCCCAGAGCAGGGGATGTCCACACACTCCTTTAGTGCTGATAGCTTGTCTCTGACCCACTGTGTATGGTAGGAGGATCCAGTGCTGCCTGGGGGATGCTTGGTGAGCGTGTCCCTGCCTGGCCATCGCTGGGCTGCCCTGCTCTGCAGCGTGTCAGCCCCACACATGTATCAAAGGCCTGCTGCTGAAATTGGTATCAGCCACGTGGCTCCTTGGCTCCAGACTCCCCAGGAGCCTCCCACAACTTGCTCATTGGAGCAGCCAGAGGCAGTGGCCATCTGATGAGCGAGCAAGATGAGGATGGAGGTCTCTAGGGTAGCACTGTGGGCAGCCTTGCATGGGGGCTGGGGGAAACTTGCCTGGTTGCCTTTTACAACGCAGATGTGCAGATACGAACATATTCCTTAGGCAAACTCACCGTATGTCCTGCCCAATCTACCTAATCCAGAGCTGCAGGTTTTAGTCCCTCCCCAAGCACAGGCAGCTCTTGGGGTCAACACTTTTCAGAAGCTTTTACAAAAAATCCTGCTTTGCTCCTGTTTGACATTAATATATCTGTGCCTGCAAAGGTCCTAACTCTGGATGGATGCATTGCTCTTGGGAAGCTCTCCATAAATCTTTGAGTCTTTTGTTTGAATTCTCACTGCCTTGTCCTATTTTTCTTTTCTAGTTTGAAATTCAATTCCAATGCAATATGAATCTTTTCCCCCTTCCCATTGGGAACTTAATTATAAGTCAGTTAAAGAAGCTGAATGAGAGATTTTAGCCACTGCAGAACTTGGAACTATTGTATATGTATTTTTTTTATATTAAATACCCTCTTGCTGTGCTGAAGGACGATGATAAAGGACAGTGGCTGTGCTCATACCTCTGCCGGTGCTGTACCTTTTAAAGTCACTCGAGATGTGCCAGTTTTTCAGCTCCTTAGGACAGGACCTGCATCACGCTAATATTTCAACCCTTTCTGTCATCTAGAGACAAGCCATCTTAAAACGCCTCGGATCTTTCTGATATTGAAGCGGTCGCGGGGCAAGTGCTATGTTTAGCTCCCGGTAATCCCTGCTGCGGCTTTGCACCTCTAATCCCCCACTCAGCTCCCAGCGCAGGGGCAGGCGGGGAACCCAGCTGGCGCGCAGGCGGACAGCGACCGCCCTGCGAGGGGCACACGTGCCCTTGCAGCCGTGCGCAGAGGAGCGCCAGGGGAGGTTTTGCAGCAGGAGTGGGCATGGGAGGACTGGAAATAGCACCTTTGAGTGCATCGCATCTGAAACAAAAAGAAAGAGGCTGTTACCCTCTGGATGGGTGACTAAATACACTTTTTTTCCTTTTAAAAACAAAGCAATCTGAGTCCCAGAACACTGACAGCAGCTTTATGAAGATGTTTGCTTATGATAGCTTTTATGCTTTATTTTGCTTTATTTTTTGTTTAAATCAAGTCAGCAATCTCTGATACCACGTGTGATAACCTGGTGACAGTAGTGAGTTGGTTTTCTTGCCAAGTGAGAGCTCACCAGTTCCCCAAAACTGTGCCCTGGGCTGGTCCCATCCATGACTGCACTGGCTCAGCGAGCAAGTGGCTGCACTGCGAGTGGTAGCTGTCAGTGACTGCATTTTGGGGTGCACGACATGCCTCTGGCAAGCCCTGCCCTGCTGAGCAGGGAGGCAGGAGATGCCCAAAGCTGAAAAGTGGTGCCAGAAATAAAAAAGGGAAAGGAAGGGATGCCCCAAAATTGAAGTCCAGGCCCCCACCTCCAACCAACTCCCTCTCTGGTCTTTCTTTTCTCGGGCAGGAAAAAGCTGACACTGCTGCGGGAGATGCTGGCGGGCTGCGGTGCTGGCACCTGCCAGGTGATTGTCACCACCCCCATGGAGATGCTCAAAATCCAACTGCAGGACGCGGGCCGAATCGGTACGTTTTGCTCCTCTTCTCTTCTGTGTTGTTTGGGTAGAAGAAGTGGGAATGAGCATTTAAAAAAAAAAAAAAGAAAACACCTTTTTTTCTCCCCTGCACCCCGAGTCAGAGTTGTCTTAAGCTCTGGCAGAAGTTTCTCCTCCCCTTCCCAGCTTGTCCACCCTGTCTTTGCTCACCTGGCCTTGCCAGGAGGCTCTTCTGGTTGCCAAAGGTGATTTTTGCTTGAAGCAATAGGCTTAGCAAGTGACAGAGGGGGGAAAGGAGCTGGAAGAGACAACTGCGTATTCAGCTTGTGAATGATTAAAATTCAACTGCGCATAGTCCAGAAGGGATTAGATTCTTTGTTGGTGGCCCTGCCAAAACTCTGGCAAACAGGCCAATTTGCCCTCTAATCCCTCCTCTGATGTGGCATTCCTGAATAATCACAGATTTGCTTTTCTTTCCTCCCTTTGCAGTTTTTAATGCAGTCCTTATCCTCTTTGTGTGTATTATTTTGAAACGTTTGAAGGAATTAAGCTGTGGTTTGAGGGTTCAAAAGAGGTTGTTGCTGCTGGTAGCAGCCTGTTCCATGCGGGGCAAAGGACCTGCCGTGTCCCCACAGCAGCCCTAACATCGCTACAGGTTGATGTGTTCTCCATCTTCTGGCCAAAGAGCAGAAATACATCAGGGTTTGAAAAGGCTCCTGAGAGAAACCAACTCGTGTGCAAGGCTGGGGTCCCTGGTGCAAACGAGGAACAACCTGAGTTATTGGCTGCTTTTGAGGGAAGGGAATAAAGAACAGAAGTGTTGAAGTGGCCTTATTTATGGGCATCTTTAGCTTTTCCTGCTGAGTTCAAGGATGTAGCTGGAAACACATCCCCTCTTTAATGCCTAATTGTGGCAGCTCTTTTCCACCCTAACGAGGCAACCCCCTTCTTAGTTAAAATGCCCAGGTGGGAGAGTGTAGCTGTGGTGAGTAACAGCCAGTTCTGGGCATGGGACACGCTGGCTGGTCTGTGGCTGAGGGATGAAAGCCAGCAGGGCCCGTGGTTGGCCTTGTCCTGTGCCATGGCTGTTTCTCTCGGCCCCCGCGCTGGGCGCCAGGCAGGGAGAGCACCCTGCCGACTGGCGCACTCTGTCTGCTCCGCAGCGGCGCAGAAGAAGCTGATGGCGGCCCAGCTCTCAGCCCCGGCAGGCGCAGCGGAGCCCGTGGTGGAAGCGCGCACGACCGCGACGCAGATCACCAGGGAGCTGCTGCGCAGCAAAGGCATCGCGGGGCTCTACAAGGGCCTGGGAGCCACACTGCTCAGGTAGGACAGCGCCAGTTGCCCGGTGCCGCCAAGCACCCTAGGGCACTGAGCACCCCGGGGAGTGAGGGTGAGAAGGACTTGGTGGAGTCTGCATCTGGCTTCATTTTGTGTACGTGTCACATGCTGGCTTCACTCATCTTGTCCTCTCTCCTTCTGCCCACACTGCAGAGACGTCCCCTTTTCCATTGTTTACTTTCCACTGTTTGCAAACCTGAACAAGCTGGGCCAGAAGGACCCTGACGTGAAGGCCCCATTCTACGTGTCCTTCCTGTCGGGCTGTGTGGCCGGCAGTACGGCAGCCGTGGCCGTGAACCCGTGTGACGGTGAGTCCTGTGCTGGCAGCCGAGCACTGCGCGGCAGCAGCCGAGGGGCCTCGCTGGGCTGGCCGAGGAGTGTGGCTATGCCAGGCTCTTGGCAGCACGTGGGCAGGTGCAGGAGGGGAGCTTGGCCTTGAGCTCCGCCCCCAGCCCAGGAGTATTGCCTCTGTGTTTAAAGAGTGTTTAAAGACATGTTTAAAGCTAGAGCAGCTCTGAAAGCCTCGGTCGAGTTGTTGGACAGAGATTGGTTAGTTTGGGGTGGTTGTGATTTTTATCCATTCATAAAGAAGTGGGTTAGTTTCCTATTTTGCTGATAACCGTGTGCAAATGGTCTGCACTGCTGGTGGTGTCAGTGTGACTGCATGTCCAGGCATCACTCCCAGGTGGCCCTCGTAGGGTGCCCAGCAGCCAGTGCCTGTGGTGGGATGCTGGACCTGCTGCTCACTGCTGCCTCTCTCTCCCCAGTGATCAAGACACGGCTGCAGTCCTTGCAGAGAGGCGTCAATGAGGACACATACTCGGGAATCCTGGACTGCACCAAGTAAGACTGCACGAAACAGGTCGGCACATCCCATGTTCAGCTTCTGCTACAGCCCTCTTGCCTGTTCATGAATGTGTCTAAATACAGAGATTCACCTACATGTAGAGGGGTGGGCTGGATGCTGAGCTGCCTGTGCTTTCTCTTTGCAGGAAGATCTGGCAGAAGGAAGGGCCCTCAGCCTTCTTCAAAGGGGCATACTGCCGAGCCCTGGTCATCGCTCCCCTCTTCGGCATCGCACAGGTTGTCTACTTCATCGGCATCGCAGAGTTCCTCCTGGACCTGCTCCCGAAGCACCGGGCCTAGCCCCGGCTGCCCAAGTGCACCTGCCCGCCTGCTGCCGCGCCGAGGCCATCCCCGTGTCCGTCATCATGTCGATTGGTGTCAGAGCAACAGCACAAAGGGTTTGTGCGGGGGACGCCGAGGGGACATGGTCTCCAGATGAGCCAAGGCGGGGAAGGGAGAGGGTCCCTTCTCCGTCCCCAGCTGGAGCCAGTCCCCTCACGCTTCTCCCAAGGACAGTACCTACTTATGCATATCTTTTTTTTTTTTTAATATTTTTAACTGTCATTCTTGAGGACACTAGTAAGCACAGACTGGGCTTGCAGCCCCAGAGATCTCCTCCCAGCCTTGGCAGGGAGGAGAGATGGGAAGGAAAGGACCTGAGCCCTCTCCGTCTCAGCCCTCTTGCCTTCCCCGGGGTTATCTGCAGTCCAAGAACTTGGCCCCCTTACGGGTGCTAGGTTGTGGGGCACTCGCCAAGGGAGGCCCCACGTTGCCCAGGGAGCGGGAGCAGATGCTGGACCTGGCCAAGTTCCTTGGCCCAGAAACCTTCACCCCTTCTCACTCCCTCTCTTGAACACGAGTTGGACTTAGGTGAACTCCCTGGAAATGAGAGGCAAAGGAGGAGGACAGTGCTGTGTTTCTGTGATTACTGATGTTTTAAAGCAAAGGGATTTCCCTCCTAGCTAGTTGTCACGGGCACATCCAGGTGAGGTGCAGAGATGAGGCAACTGCCGTGCAGGGACCATGTCTGTGGGACTCCTGAGTGTCCCGTGGTGCTTTGCTGCTCAGCTACGGGAAGGGAGGGAGGAACTTGGGATCAAACTTTTCTTTTTTTTTTTTCCTCTTTTTTTTTTTTTTAAATAGGGGATGTAGGATGGGGGAAACCAAACAAAAAGAAACCACTTACATTCCTTCTGGGCCTGCCCAGCCCAGAGGCAGAAAGCAGTTGCCACAGCGGGTGTACGGTTGGCTGTGTCTTCCGTCCTGGCCCCCCCGATGGCTCCCTCGTCTTGCTGCTCTCGCTGCCCCATTCACAGGAAGGGAAGGGAAGAGGAGAGCAGATGGGGAAGCCATCTGCTCTCCTCCTGAGGCCCAGGAAATGCTCTGCTTTTGCTTTCAGCTTGTGTGGGCTGGACCTGGTTTTGCTTTGACGTTGGACTGGGCGTTCAGAGCTGGCTGGTAGCGACAAGGCCAGAGGATTCCTGTGCCCCGAGCGAGGAGCCACTTGCGAATGTGCAGTTGCAGGAGCGAGTCCTCCAGGCTGCCGAGATGCAGCGTCCTGCTCACTCCTCAGTAGTGACGGTTGGGTTGGGTGGCAGGGGCAAATCCACCCATTCTGTCAAAGGGATGTTGGCCAGCTAAAAAAAAAAAATCACTTGTTGAAGAAATTCCTCATTAAGTACTTTCTTCAGCTGTATTGTTAATCTAGTTGAAATTAATCCTAAATGCAAGATCTACAAACCTAGCAGGGCCGTCTCCATTATTTATTCCATTTGGTGCAATCCACCCAACTTTGGTGTTTCAATTAAACTGGTCAAACTCGCTTTCATTCCTTCTTCTCTTCACTTGTTTGGTGTTTGTGTTTCAGATGTGTATTTAAATTAATTTAAAAAGAAATCAGTGTTTTTAATGTGGAAAAAAACTGTTTCAACATATTGGGGTATTTTTTAATTTCAAAACCTGTGTGTTGAGGACCTTCTTCCTAAATATGTCCCTTTGGTCTTAGAAGAAGTTGTCGTGTGGCTGGTTTGTAACTTGTCACTTGGCTTATGTGAATCGCCTTTTTATTTTTTTTTTCTTTCTTTTCCAAACAACTCTGGTGTGACTGTGGGGAGGAACCTGTGCAGCGCTGCGCACCGGTCCAGCCGGCTCTCTGTGACGTGTGTAGTGCTGTGATGCTGCTCTTGATCTCCTTGGGTGGATTAAAAGAAAGTGTTTTCTTAAGATGCCTTTTTCTTTTTCCTTTTTTTTTTTTTATAGCAAACTTGCTGCTTTGTGGTTTACAAAGAAGGCCCCTGAGAGATGCCATGCAAGTAATCCCGGGTTTTTTTCCATGTGGCCTGCTGTGCTCTGGCCCTGGAGTTGTATCGTGGCCCCCTGCTCCAGGGCCTGCTGAGCGCTGGGACCTTTCGAAGGAAATGTGGCTGCAGGTGGGAGCAGCGTTGCGGGGCCACCCTCTGCCCAGTGCTGCCCTCGTGGCTGAGCGCGGCTCGCAGGGGCAGTGAGTGCTTTGCACAGCAGTGCTGGGGCTCTGCTTAGACCCCTTGTTGGGAGCTGTTGGGCAGCTGTGAGGTAGCTGCAGGGGAGTTGGCACTTTTGCTCTAGGTGAGCCTTGTTTAGGGCAAGTGAAGCACCCTGTTGGTGCTGGGGAGAGGCTGTGTAAGAGCCAGGCGTGGGGCACAGCAGCACAGGCAGCAGCTTGTGCAAAGCGAGGACTTGCCTCTCCCCTCCTGCAGCACTGCTGTGCTGTGCGGGGCTATGTGCTGCCACAGGGCACACTCTCCGGCAGCTGTCAAGGCTTCCACACAGACGGACCTGGCAGTGGGGGCAGCCCTGCGGGTCTCGGTCCCTCTGAGGGACCCTCCCTCGCCCCGTGGCGCGGGGCTGCCGGCAGCTTTGCCGCAGCTGCGCTGTGCTGAGGGGCTGCATTGCCAGGCAGAGGCGTCGGAAGCTGAGGAGTGGGCCGCATGGCATCCGAGGCGATCAGGGGAGAAGACAGCTCCAAGTGCACCCTCCCATGGCAGTGGAGATGCAGGGGGGCTCCGTGCCCTGCGGAACACTTAACTACAGCTCTGCAGAAAATGAAGGCTGGAACCTGGCTGCTTCTAGGGCAAGGAGAAAGACTCTTGCTCATCCTGACAAGCTGCACTTGATGAACAGATTCAGTGCTCCCCGCACTGAGGAGAATCTCGCTGTGGCTTCAGGTGAAGCTGCCGGGCTGATGGACCCCGTGTCACGCAGGAACGTGGGGAAGCGGCTGTGAGTTGTGGGGGACTCCTAGCTGCAGGGGATGGAGGCAGTAGTGCCAAAGGCAACTTGGGAAGTATCAAGTGGAATTTCAGAGCTCTGGGGATGCTGTGTGGACCTGGGAGCCTGGGTTGTTCTCTTCTCAGTTCCGCCAGTGAGGGGGAAGGCTGAAGGGAGAAGTCAAGGGATACTCCAAGTAAATAATGACTGCACCATTCATCTTGGCAACAGGGTTTTGGTTTCTAGGCTCATGGGACCTTGTTGGAAGATTGACAAGGGATTGGGAGAGATGGGAACCACCTCACTAAATGAAGCATGTGTCTTTGCCAACAGGATGGCCAACATGGTAATGAGGGGGAAAACTAAGGAAGATGGGGAAAAGGGGGGGTTATAAAAACTATGCAGTCAGCAAAACAGTTGGCAAGTTTGAATACCTCTGAAGTGCCCCCACACAAGCGCACGCAACATGGATGCTAAAGAGGGATTAGAGAGCTGTGTGCGCCTGCAGGGCCATGATTGCCTTGCGATTACGGAGACGTGGTGGGGTAGCTCGCAGGACTGGAGCGCTGCCAGGGATGGCTGTGGGCTGTTTAGAAGAACAGGACGGGAAGGTGAGGAGTGAGGAGAGCCGTGAGAGAGCAACTGGACTGGATGGAGCTCTGCCTGGGGGAGGACGGTGAGTGGGTCCAGAGTTTCCGGGTTAGGATTAAAGGGCAGGCTGCCCTGGGGACGCTGCTGTCCACGGGGGCTGCAGGAGCCACTGAGGGGACGTGCGAGGGGCCCTTGTGCTGCCGGCCAGGGAAGGGCTGGTGGGAGGGGAGCGGGGGGACAGCCTCGGCCACAGCGACCTTGAGGTGGTGAGAGCAGACCCTGCAAGGAGGGCAGGAAGCAGGGTCCCACCACAGGACTGCAGGAGAGCAAACTGGCCTCCTCAGGGACTTTCTTGGAAGAATCCCATGGGATAGGGCCCTGGAAGAGGGATCCAAGAGCACGAGTTAATATTCACACATCATCTCCAGGCTCAAGAGTGGTACAGGCTCTAATGTGTCAAGCAAAGTGGGCAGGAGCCCCGCGCTGGCAAAGGAAGAGGTGCTGGTAAAACTCGGTCAGGAGCAGGAGGATGCCCAGGGGATGGAACAGTGACGGGCTGCGGCTGGAGCGTTACGGGAATGTCCTCCTGGCGTGCAGGGGTGACGCATGGAAGGCTGCAAGGAAAGACACCGGGGCATCAAGCGCACGCCCTGAGAGGCTGGGAGAGCAGCTGGGGAGAGGGAAGGGAGATGAGCTCCAACTGAAGCAGGAAAACCACCTCGTGGGCCTTGACCGTGCTTTTAGCGGGGTGCTGAAGGGCTTGCTGAAACAGCTTGGAAATCAAAAAGAAAGGAAAAGGGAAAAGAGAGCAAATGGGAGAAAGAAGTGGAAATGCTGTGGAAATAATGGGAGAGCTACCCGGAAAGGCAGAGGAAAAAAGAGCAGGAAATTCTGTAGGAAGCAAGGCAGAAAGGGCCAGTTGTGCGAGGTAAAAAAGGTGGGAAAGCAAAGATGAACCTTGTTCACATGCAGGACTGACAGAGCCAGCACACCAATGCTACGGACAGGGAAGCTGCTTCAGGGGAGGAAGAAGGGAATAAATGCTGGAAAGGGAAAAGTGGGAGGGGGGTTTTCTTTCATCCTAGGAACCCAGGAATCTCCTTCCCACTCTCCCCCCCCAACATTTTTTTGTTCTTTTAGCAAAGTAAAATACAGAGGGGAAAAAAAGGGCTAAGAGAAAAAAAAGTGGGGAGGAAGGGGAGTGGGGACCTACACAGGGAAAAAAAAAGGCAAAGAGGGGAGAAAATGCCAAACAAACAAACAAAAGAGTTTGTGGGACTACTGCAAAAAGGGAAAGCTCCAGGAAATAGAAGGTATTAGGGAAAGGAAAAAAAATATAACAAGGTGTTCATGCACATGCATTTCCCCAAGCAATATTGCTTTCCAGGCATTATGCTGTCTAGGAATCTTTCAGGGAAAAGAGAAAAGCAAAAAATGTGCCCCAAACCACCACATCCCCCCTCTCCTCCCCAGTCCCCACCCCGGGAAAAACACTGCAACTTGCGCTCTCTCTCTCTATATATATATATATATACACACACACTATATATATATACACATATAGGTTTGTTTTTTAGGAAAAATGAGTGGATTCAAATTCCTAGAAAGCATAATTCCTAGAGAGCATAACTGGATGGTGATTTTGTTTTCTAGGAATGATGCTTCCAAGGAAGTATGCTGACTAGGACTTTTTTTTTTTTTTTTTTTTTTGGAAAGGGAGTTAGTTTCCTAGAAAACAAAATAGGGTAGCCATTTTGCTTTCCAGAAATTATGCTTTCTAGGAATTTTTCTTGCAGGAGGAAAAAATCATGGAGTCAATTTCCTAGAAAGCATAATTCCTAGAATGCTTATTTGGGTGGCCATTTTGCTTTCTAGGGATTATGTTTTCTAGAATTTTATTTTCTAAGGGGGTGAAGGGGGTCAACTAATTAGTAAGCGTAATTCCTAGAAAGCAAAATGGCCACCCTTTTATACTTCTTAGGAATTATGCTTTTTTTTTTTTTTAATTGGAAAAAAAGCTTGGAGTCGATTTCCTGGAAAGCATAATTCCTAGAAAGTATAAATTGCTTTCTAGCAATTCTAGCAACGTATATTTTGTTTTCTAGGAATTATGTTTTCTAGGAATCTGAGTTCACATGTTCTTTTTCCATTAATAAATAAGTAAGCATAATTCCTATAAAGCAAAAAGTTCACATAACTATAGGAACCTTATAGGAGTTAGGCTTTCTAGGAATCAAACTCCACATTGTTCCCCACCCATCCAATATCCTGGAAGACATAATTCCTAGAAAGCCAAATAGCCATCCCTGTGCTTTCTCAGAATTACATTTTCTAAGAATTCCTAGGATCTGACCTCCTGATTCCTAGGATTCTAAGATTCCTAGGATCTGACCTCCCTCCACCCTCAAAAAAAACAAAACAAAAACAACCTATAAATCATAATTTCTGGAAAGCATATTTCCTAGAAAGCACAATGTTCCCCTAATTATTCTTTCTAGGAATTATTTTTTCTAGGAATTATGCTTTGCAGGAATCTGAACCTCCTCCTCCCAGTAAAAAAAAAAATCCTAAAAAGCATAATTCCTAGAAAGCAAAATGGCCACACAATTCTCCTTTCTTGGAATTATGCTTTCTAGGAATTTTTTTTTTGGGGGGAGGGACTATTCAGATTCCTAGAAAACATAATTCCTAGACAGGCTAGTTGGGTGGCCATTGTCCTTTCCAGGAATTATCCTTTCTAGGAATATTCGCCCGCCAAAAAAAAAAAAANAAGCAGAATTCCTAGAAAGCGGAATTGCAGCGCCATTTTCCTTTCCAGGATTTTGGGGGGGGGGGGGCGTGTGTGTGTGGGGGGAGGAAGAGGGGGTCTGATTCTTAGAAAGTGTAATTCCTAGAAAGCATATAATTCCTTAGGCAGCACGAATCTGAGTGGTCCCCTCTCCCTCCACCCCAAAATTCCTAGAAAGCAGAATTTATAGGATAATTGGGTGGTCATTTTACTTTCTAGGAATTATGTCTTCTAGGAAGTGCGCCTTCCAGGCATGAGGCTTCCTGGGAAGCTGACTCCTCCATTCCTGCATCTCCCCCTCCCCAACCAAAAAAAGTCTAGAAAGTGGGATTACGAGAAAGCACAATTCCTAGAAAGCAAAATGGCATGGCCCTTTTGTTTTCTAGGAATTATACTTTTTATAGGAATTATGCTTTCCAGAAATTATAATTTTTTTAGGCTTCTTAGGCCTTTTTTTCTTTTAACGGGGGCAGTGGAGCATGGAGTTTATTTCCTAGAAGGTATAAAAAAGGTATAATTCCTTAAGAAGTGTTATTACAGGGCCATTTTGTTTCCTAGGAATTATGCTTTCTAGGATTTTCCCAGGGCAGAGGTGAAGGAAGATTCCTAGAAAGTATAACTCCTATAAAGCATGTGGGTTTTTTTTGTTTTGTTTTTGTCCCTTTCCTTTCTAAGACTTATGCTTTTTAGAAATTGTCGTTTCTAGTTTTTTTTATTATTATTATTTATTTTATTATTTTATTTTTATTTTATTTTACTTTTAGTTTGTCTTTCCCTAAAAAATTCTTAAAAAGCATAATTGCTGGGAAGCAAAATGGCCATCCAATTGTGCTTTCTAGGAATTATGCTTTTTTATTATTATTATTTTATTTTTTTTCTTAAGGGAAATAGAAAATGTGGCATCAATTCCCTGGAAAGTCTGATTCCTAGAAGGTATAATTCCTAGAAAGGATAATTGGGTGGCCATTTTGCTTTCCAAGAGTTAGGAAAGCTTTCCAAGAGTTAGGAAAGCTTTTTAAGAAGGAAAGGAAAACTTTTCCTTTCCTTAAATTCTTAAAAAGTTTCCTTTTTATTTGAAGGGGAGAGAAAAGCATGCACTCTAGTTCCTAGAAAGGATACTTTTAGGGAGCAAAAATTTTACTTTTTTTTGTTTGGTTGTTTGTTCCATTTTTATTGGAAGGTGTCAGCTTCCCTAGGAAGCGTAATTCCTGACCAGAAAGTAACTGCTACTTGCTATGAAATACTTTTTTTTTCTAGGACTTTCTAGCAAAGTTCTGTCCTAGCTAACCGTAGGGGCATACCTAAATGGCAAGTTAAGTTCTCGGCTGATTGTTCAAAATCAAAGTGGAAATTTCCTATAAAACGATGCTTTTTCTATGGGGAAACGGAGGGCTTGTTTTTCTTTTTCTTTTTTTTTTTTCCCTTGGTTACAAAGAGAATTTCCTTTCAAGTCTCAAGGACTCCTGTAGAAGCCAAAGGCATGAAATCCAGGGCGAGTCTGCACAGCATGGCCCAAAAATATAACTTCCTTGTGAGGAAGCATAAAATGTAGTAGGCAGCCTTGATGTGCATGTGGGCCAAAGTCCTGGAAATGAAAGGGACGTTTCCTAGTGGGGGGAAAAAATATTTCTGGTGGGGGAATCTCTGTGTGCGCAGGGCAGCGGTGCAGGAGGCGTTCCTCGAAGGGCAGGCTCCCAGGAAAGGCTGTGGATCTGCTCGAGCGCCACGGGGGGATCTCCCAGAGAAGAGAGAGAGACAGTTCCTGCACCGGGCGGTGGGAAAGGGGAAGCGAGGTACGCTCCTACCCGCAAGGGCCCACTCCACTCCTGGGTGCAACATCTCCCCCCTGTCCTAGCGCAGGGATATCGCTCTCTGCACAACTCCGGCTTTTAACATATTGGGCTATTTTTGCGCACGAGGGGGTTGTTCTTTCGCATGCCCACCCCCTCCCCCTTGTTTCTGGCCTCTCTGGGGCCGCAGCCCGTGTGGCTCCGCTGCAGCGAGCGCCGCTTCCCCAAAGGCAGCTGCAGCCGCCGGCTCCCGTCGCGCTTCCTCTTTCCGGCCGCCCGGGGGTTTTCTCGCTCGCGAGGCCCTTGCACCCGGGCAACTTTCCTCCGGCCGCAGGGGAATTTGTGCTGTGTGGCTGCTCTAGAAACTAAAAGGTCTTAGAAAAGAAGGAAAGATTTTTTTTTTAAGGGGAAAAAAATATTTTTTTTTAAGGGAAAGAAAAAAAAAGAAAAAAGAAAAAAAGAAAAAAAAAGAAAAAAGGGGTGAAGGGGGATTCCTCCAGCCCCTTGCGGCTGCCTAGGCCAGGCCCTGGCATCCTGGCATTGGTATTTGTTTGCGTTATGGTCTTATGCACCCCCTCCCGCCCTCGGGCCCAGTGCTGCCAACCGAAAACCAGCGTTTTTGCCTGCGGGTGGTAGTGCAGCAAGAGCTGCTCCTGCACTACCCGCTGCTGCAAGGCAGGAAAATGCCTTAAAAACATCCGTGCAGGGGCTAGGGTGCTGGGGGCGCCGGGTATTGACCTGCGGACGGTGCAGGGAGCCGCAGGAGCTGGCACCACTGCTGCTCTGTCCCTGCAGCCGCTGCTGCCACCCGCATTCCTCCTCTTGCTCCCGCTCCTTGCGCCGCTGCAAGCGGAGGCAGACGCAGCCCTTCCACTTTCAGGGAGCACACGTGGTTTCCAGGAAGGCGCCGCCAGAGCCGGGGGCCGAGCCAGGCAGCGTGGGGAGGCAAGTCCGCCCCCAGCTATAAGGAGGTGCCGCAGCGGGGAGCAGGCAGCACCGCTGTGGTGATGGAGGGCCAGGGGTAAGGAAAGGGCTGGGGAGGAGGAGGAGGGCGGGCAGGGGGCCCGGGCGGGCGCCCCCAGCCCTGCGGGTGCTGAAGGGCCGCCCCCCGCAGGGAGCCGCAGCCGCTGCGCTTCGGGCCCTGGCTGCTGCAGGCCGTGAGCAGCGGGAGGTACCCGGGGCTGCGCTGGCTCGATGGCGCGTGCACTGTTTTCCGCGTGCCCTGGAAGCACAACGCCAGGAAGGACGTCTCCAGCAGCGACGTGCAGATCTTCAAGGTAGGTGGCCCTGCCGCAGCCCCCCCCACCGCGGGCACCACCACCGCTGCGCGCCCTCCCCGCTGCACCCGCATCGTCCTCCCGCAGGACTGGGCCAAAGCCAGCGGCCGCTACCAGCCAGAGCGGGAGGATCCAGCCCGCTGGAAAACCAACTTCCGCTGCGCGCTGCGGAGCACCCGCATGTTCGTGCCGCTGGAGGACTGCTCCAAGAGCGACGAGGATCCCCACAAGGTCTACAGGGTCATCGGTGAGGCTCGGCCTTGACCGCGGGGGAGACGCGGGGGCGGCGCTGCCCGCAGGGCCCCCCGCTCATCTCCGCTCCTCCCCGCAGAGCGCCCTGCGCCCGAGGCCAGCGGACGCTGCGCCGCGCGGGCGGCCGCCCCGTGCACCCCACAGAGCCACGTGCCTGCTGAGGGGGATGCGGGGCGCGGGCTCCTCGCCTCCCGCTGTCTGGCCAGTGCGGAGCTCCCTCAGGCGCAGCCAGCGCTGGAGCTGGACTTCAGATTGCTGTCGCTGGAGAGCAGCCCCTCGGTGGGGATGCAGGGCAGGGCAGCGACAGGCACAGAGCACTTCGAGGCCCCCGGCCCTGCAGATGGCATCAAGGCAGAGCTGGCCGCCCCGATAGACACGCTGCAGTGGGTGCTACAAGAGTGCGAGCTCGGCCCCCAGCCGCCAGGCTGGGCCACAGCGCCAGGTAAGGGCCCCCCGGGACAGGCGGCCCCACGCCGTGGCCCAGTGCTTCCCACCCGCTCTGCCCGCAGGAGAGGATCTCTATAGCCAGGAGGCCCCGGGGCTCGTGGAGGCGCCGGGCGCTGGGGCTGAGCACGAGCTGCTGCCAGACACGCTGCTGCTCTACACCGAGGGCCCCTGGGAGGCGCCAGCAGCGCCCGGCGATGCGGGGCTGCTGCCAGCGGCCGTCCCCAGCGTGGCGGCTGCACTCCCCTGCAGCAGCGCTGCCTCCGCAGGTGAGAGGCCGGGGCTGGCCCTGCTCGAAGCCTCTTTTGAGGTCTAGAAGGGGATTTGAGAGCCCCCCTGCTCCAGCAGGCCAAGCCCCCGTCCCTGGTTCTCGGGGGACACCAGCTTGGGGGCAGCATGTTGGCCAAAGCGAGCAGCAGGGAGCAAGAGAGGGGAGGGGGGCTGGAGTTGCTTGGGCTGGAGCCACAGGGCTCCAAAGCTTTGGCAAAGCTTTGGTGATGGGGGCCTGCAGGCGGTATCCCACCCACGCTGGACATCAGCATCTTCTACCGCGGGACGCTCTTCCACCGCGAGGAGGTGAGCAGCAGCCGGTGCCTGCTGGCGTACGAGGGCGCCGAGTGCGCCGATGGCGCCCTGCCCCTGGGCCTCACGTGGCTCGTGCGCTTCCCGAGCCCCGCCGGCCTGGCTGACCGCAAGCAGCGCCGCTTCACCGAGGAGCTGCTGCAGAACACGGCGCTGCTGCTGGAGCAGCGCGACAACAAGATTTTCGCCCGGCGCCTCAACAACTGCAAGGTCTACTGGGCCCTGTCTAGGCAGCTGGGCGCAGACAACCTCTCGCCCAAAGTGCTGAGGCGCAACCAAGAGACGGAGATCTTCGACTTCACAGAGTTCTGCAACGGTACACAGCCCTGCCCGGCCTGGGGGACCAGGTCTGGCAGGGCCTGATGGTCACCAGCCTCCAAGGGAGGAGGGGATGATGGGAAAGGGCAGGCTGGGCTGCAGGGGAGACTCCAGGTCCCTCTTTCCCTCCCGTGGATCAAACAGGAGAATTTGCTCCATCCATAACCTCCCAGCCCCACCTCCATGCTCCCATCTCACAGCCCTGTTCACCAGGATCCCTCTTGCAGAGCTCAGGGAGTTCCGTGACTACCGCCGGAAGCACTCCCCTGACTTCACCATCTACCTCTGCTTCGGGCAGTGCTTATCCAATGCCAAGCCCAAGGATTCCAAGCTCATCCTGGTCAAGGTGAGGAAACTCCTCCTAAGCAACTCGCTGGGTGTGTGGGCCAGCGCGTGGCGGCTGCTGACAGACGTGGCCTTTCGCTTCCGCAGCTGGTGCCCAAGTTCTGCGAGTACTGGTACGAGCAGGTGCTGCAGGAGGGCGCCTCCTCCCTCAACAGCAGCAGCCTCAACCTGCAGCTGTCCAACTCCTTCAGCCTCTTTGAGCTCATTGAGCAGTACAACATGCAGCTGGACTGAGGGCTGGCAGCCGCCCCACGCGCTGACCTCCAGCTTTGGTACTTTTGGAGGGCTGGGAACAATCATGGCCTCTGCTTGGTGTTGGACCTTCGTGCTGGAGCCTCTCTTGCTCCCAGGAGTGGGAGTGCTGCAGCGAGACGCCCCTCAGCTCAAAGCACCCTGAACTGCCCGCGTCGCCCTCCACACGACCCCTGGGGCAGCTCTCGCCACCAGCGAGGCAGCCGCAGACCCCGGGACAGGCTCCCGCCTGCGAATGGGCTACGGCTCAGCCCAACCCACCACAGCCGCGGTAAAATGGATGCCATGCATGGCCACGCAGGGCAGGGGCGCCCACGTGGGCCGGGGGCTGTTCAAACCCGGTCGTGCCAACAACCGGTCCCAGAAGAGACCGACCTTTCCCCAAGGGCGGGCGGGCGGGCAGCCGCTGCTCCTGCCACTCCCTGGGCCCTTTGTGGTCACAGAGAGGAGGGGACCTGCGGCACAGGGAGGCACAGGGACCAGTGCCTGGTTTTCCTTGAGCCGGGGGCCAAGGGCACCCCATTGGGCCAGGGCAAGCAGGCAAAGTGCTGGCCTTGGTGAAGGCAATGGGGCTGTTAACATTCAATTTTTCCAATAGTATGTAGTCATTTATGAAGCTATTTCCTTTCAGCTCATGCATTTATGTGTATGTACAAGCATATTTTGTCTCCTGCTCTGTATCTCTTCCCAGCACTCCTGTGGAGCCTCTCTAAAGCAGCCTGAGTTTTAACTCTGTGACTCTTGCCTAGGTCCCTGGCCCACCTTAGCAGGGGGTCAGGATCCCACTATCTGAGACCTCCAGCCCCTCCAAAGACACTGGGAACACTGGAGCAAGATACAGCAAGCCTAGTGCTGGGAGAGGAACTCTCCACTGTTGCTCCTGCTTGCACCAGGTAGCAAAGCAACGAGTACATCCCCACTTCTTCCCCTGGCCTTTATCTGACTAAATAAAGGGACTTCCCCTGCATTATTGGGGTGTTTATTGCGAACAGAGCTTGTAAACCAGGATGCAAAGCACAAGGAACACAGTTTTGCTTTGGATAAAACAAACTCTTCCTCCACAAGTGCCTTCTTGTTGGCCTGGCTACTCACTCGAGATGTTCTGTAAAGGCAAGATGACAACCAGGCTGCAGTGCGCAGTGGAGCGTGCAGGGCTGCCTAGGCGCGGTGCAGCCCTGCGGGCCCTGCTGCTTGCACAGGGCCCTGGCGGCTGGAGCCCCGCGCAGCGGCCGTGTTACCTGGCGGGTGACGTGGATGCTGCTGGGCCCAAAGGTCGTGGTCCCGTAGCTGGTGACGTAGTAGTGAGCGGGCGGCTGTGGGGGAAAGGCCTCCGGCTGCTCGGGCACTGCACGAGGAGACGCGGAGGAACCCCTATGAGGTGCTGAGCCACCTCACTGTGCTCGGCTAAACCCAGCAATGATTTCCCCCCCTCAAAAAGCCAGGAAAGCTCCCTGGTAGCAGGCCAGCAAAACTCAGCCATTTTGATCCCACAGAGAGGGAGAAAAACTGCTCTGGAAGAACGTGGAGTAATTGCTTCAAGTAGGGAACCAGCCTCCAGCTTCCCACCCCACGGCCCCTTTAGGCCCAGAGGTAAGAGGTGCCCATTGCTCTCTGCGCCTCCCCACCTTCCTTCCCGTTTAATCCCCTGCTCCTTGTCTGGAGTAACCCCGCCGTGGATCCACCCCGCGCACACACAGGACACAGGAGTGACTCCTCACCCACGGCCGCTCGCTCTCCTGCAGCCCCAACCCACAAAGCTGCCCTCACCTCTGGGTAAGAGCAGCTCTGCTCGGAACCGATGGCCGCACGTTCCACAGGTTTTAACCTCTTCCTTCGTCCTGTGCCGGAAAGAGCCCACAGGATGAGCAGGAGCAGCCCCCTCAACACTTGTCTTAGAAGATGATGCTAAAATTACTGGAAAGGCTCCCTCTTCCCATGGATCATGAAGAGCCAGTTGGCAGAGGGCTGCCAAGTCACCCATATCCCTATGTCCAAGACAGGGAAGCGCTGTCAGCTTCCTGTGGGAAATCAGGGAGAGCAGGCACTGCCCTGTTCCTGATCTGGCGCGGGGTCAGGAGGGACATTGTGTGCTTTACCCCTAAACACCCCCAAGTTTCAACTTCTTCCCTCGCTCAGGCGTCCCGTGCGATCAAACACCGTGAACGGT
Organism: Crypturellus undulatus; assembly: GCA_013389825.1. Classification (NCBI taxonomy): domain Eukaryota; kingdom Metazoa; phylum Chordata; class Aves; order Tinamiformes; family Tinamidae; genus Crypturellus; species Crypturellus undulatus. Next base: position 25,338 of record VWPW01010790.1, read on the forward strand.
CACCACGAGGGACACGGCCTGCTACATTCGGGAGGGCAAAAGAGGGCCTGGCAAGTACTGCAGCTCTTCTCCCACAGCCCATCCGCCCCCTTGGCACTGCAGGAAGCGCCGCTGCTCGCCGAGAGCGTACGCACACAACGATCTGGCCATCCACGTCTGGCCACACGAGCTCCGCAGGACACCCCGCAGTGCGGCACGGCGTCTTCACATACATGTGCAGCCCTGGCCACTCATCCGAGAGCTTCTGGCTGATGAACACGATGGCCATGAGGAAGTCCCAGGCAAAACGGAAATCTGTCAGGCAGGAGGAGAAAGCGGTGGTGATGCACGTCCAGCCCAGCTGCTGGGAAGCCGGCCTGGCAGCAGCAGAGCGATGCATGAGCTGCAGCTCCCTGGGTGAGAGCGTGTGAGGACGGCCGCGGCAGCCACGACT
>VWPW01010793.1:4272-42789 GCA_013389825.1 Crypturellus undulatus
AGCTCCGAGCGGAGCCGCAGGCTCGCGGGGCCGGGAGGCGCCTGCCGCGGCCGCGCAACGTGCGCGCAGGCAGCGCGGCGAGCACGGAGAGGCGCTTCCCCTGCTGCGCCGGCAACGCGGCGTGCGGCGGCTCGGGCTGCTTAGAATAAACCTGCTCTTCGAAACCTCCCATTACCTTTGTCTTGTTACTGGAGGGGGCTTCCGTAGAAACTTCTGTGCCTCTTATTTCTTAAACTCCTTCTGTGATGTATCCTGAGCACTTGCTGAATCCGGGATAATTCTCATTTCTGTCACTGGCAGCACTTTGTGTGTGAGTAGCAGCCGTAGGCTTTATGTTAAGACAGCATGTGACACCCTGGTACCGAGGGGAGCTGGTGACTCCGAAAGCTGCGGCAGCCCTGGGGATGCACCGGCAGGCCTGAAGCGTGGACGGGGTTGCTGCCCACCAGCCAGTGCCCAGTGCTCTGGGTGCCAGGGGGTCTTTTGACAGCCACTGCCAAGGCTGCTAACACTGAAATGGGAAAAAATGGTTCCGTCCAAGAGCAGGGTGTCGTATCACACTGTACAAAGGAAGTTTATTAAGTTCCATTTCAGAGAGAGCCCGCTCGCTTCACCTACTNCCAGTGCTCCGGGTGCCAGGGGGTCTTTGGACAGCCACTGCCAAGGCAGCTAACACTGAAATGGGGAAAAAATGGTTCCATCCAAGAGCAGGGTGGTATATCACACTGTACAAAGGAAGTTTATTAAGTTCCATTTCAGAGAGAGCGCGCTCGCTTCACTCACTGTGCTTCCGCACGTGAGCTGGGGAGCAGGTGCTTACTGTGGGCTGTGAGGTGTATTCCAGTTTCCAAGCAGTGCATATTAATGATTGCTGCTGGGGATTTCTGCACAGTATGATAACGTAAGAAAGTTCTGTAAAATAGTTTTGTCATTCCTGAGAGCTCTCAAAAACAGCGTGTTAAAGTTCTACTGTTACCTTTGTTCTAAAACATGGTTATCTGTATATACTTCTTTTTTGTTTTTTTTACTGTTTTCTACAGTGATTCTTTTAAAACTTCTTTCAACACTTCCATATGCTTCTGAGAGAAAAAAAAATGAGCATCATTGGAAAAAGAGACTAGGGCCTGTATATAGACTAGGAATAAACTTTATATATTTTATGAGTTTAATCTTGGTTCTATAAGGGTATGTGCCTTAGTGTCCACAGAAGATAGATGTAGAAGGGTTGTACAGCCAGCTGTCTGGAATACTGTTAAATCAGAAAATTAAACTAAATTTAGCCATGCTCTGACTGTGCTTATCACCTTCTCTTATTTGCAGAGCTTAGAAACGTTATCAGAAACTTGAAATAAATATGACTCTGTAGGAAAAAAAGCTGTTGAAAAGTTTCTCAATCACTGCTAAAAGTTATCTACAGGTAAACAGTGAGTGAAAAGCAGAAACTGTGTGAAATGCTTCTGCCTATTGAAAAGCTATCTGAAAAATGGGGAGCTTGCTTTAGTATCACTCATTTTCACATGAGTCTGTGCTTTCAAGGCTGACTTAAATCAGATAGCTTGAAGTAAGGATCCACTCAATCATAAAATGTACAAATAGAAAAAAGTTATAGTTTAAAAATCAGTGCAAATGCACAAACAACAAAAATAATCATAAAAACTAGTGAAAATAAATCATCTTACTAATTCAGGAATGTTCCAGAAAGCTTACTTTGTTGAAAAGCATGGATCCTGATGGTAATATTCATATGCTGTAATGGTGGGAAATACACATTTTTAGCTAGGAGTCTTGAACCAGGATTTGTGTGACAACAATAGATATGCATCATCTAGAACACTACAATAGCTGTCCTAAATTACATCTTGAAAAGCAGCAGGAAAATATGGAATACCTATGTATTAATAAGACATTCCCCTGCCTTTAAAAAATAAAAAACCTAGGAACCCTTGATAAATGTATTTATATACATTTCTGTGTGGTTTATGTGAATAAGATAAAGGTACCATGTGGGGAGGTAAAGGTGAGTGCGGTCAGACTTCCTGGCAGCCGCTTCCTCTGTGCTCTTCATGGAAGAAGTCAAGCAACAGGGATTGAGGAGCTTCCCCACACTGCTCAATAGCTGGGATAGCTGGGAGGAAGAGGAGCAGATCCCTTACAGGGTCACAGGAGCTCTGTTACAGTGCAATAGAAATTCAGGGTGTTTTTTAACCATATGGTAGGTACTTCAGATAAAGCAATCTGGATTTGGAAACAGGTCTTTTTGGTTTGGTTTGTTTTTTGAATGGAATTATATATTTACTGAATTAAAGTAACCCTATTTGCCTGCAACTGAAGCTTCATGCAAGTGCTGGTGTAAGTTAAAATTTGGGCCTTACCTGATGAAATTTAGTGGAGAGATCATTGTATCCTTGCAAAATAGAATCAGGGTGGGCAGGCATGTGCGCGTGTGGGAACAGTGAGAAACATCGTTAGCAGAACTATAAAACCGAGTCTCATTGCGTTTTCTTCACAGTTTGACTCTCAAACAATTGTTAGATCATTTGCCTAGCACTTTTTATAAGGTGTTTTCAGAATTACAAGGGACTGCATCCCGACTTTTTTGTTTAATCTCAGGAGACAGTTTGAAAGAAGGGAAGATAAATTGCACTGCTGTTTTCTTTGTGTGCAGGTCTGCCTTTCACAGAATTAATCCTAGGAACACAGAGTTCTTTGAGTCTAAAAATTCATGTCTTGGAAGAACTTCTGTGCTTCTCTTGTAAAGAAATCAGTGTGACTTTTATTTTTCTGTGGGAGTCCACAATTTAATTTAGAGAGCAAACATTTAAAATGCACTTTTGGTGTATGAAGAGTATTCATCATTGGGAGTGGGCTGCTGAAGTTACCTTAGATGAAAAATACTATTTTTAGCGTGCTGATAGAGACCTGAAGTGAAACTTATAAAAATAATCTGATCATTCTTAAATTGCAACTGGGATACTATTTAGAATATATCTGAAATGTCCAGTGAGGACCTGTGCCTCAATTAAATGAGGCTAAAACCAAGTATCTATCTTAGTACCCGACTGATCAAACTGCTGAGAACGGGCTGGCCTGCAGCATGGTCTTCTAAAGGGAAGGAGACCATGCCCTGGCAGCCAGCTCGGCAGGATCCTCTGTGTGCTGCTGCGCTAGTACCACTGCCCTGGGAGTTCTGGTGCAATGGAAACCAGAGGAGGAAAGAGGGAGTAACTGTGTCCAAAGTCACTGGTGTCCTGGTACCTCTTGTGATAACCAAACCCCAAACAGGTCTCAAGACTCAAAAGCAGGAGGCTGGCATGAAGGACCGGGAAGACTGTGGTTTCCTTGTTTGTCTCCAAAGCTCTTGAGAAGAAGGAAGGCTGCACATGATAAACGTGGTACTGTGCCGGGAAGCGGCACTCGTTCCGTGGGAACACGTTCCTCCTCTGGGACTCCATGGGAACACGTTCCTCCTGCGGGTATGGAGTACGCTCCCGCCCCCCCAGTTCTGCCTGCCTTGTGCCTTGCTGCAGAGCGCGGGTGACTCAGCTCCCTGTTCCCTCCGCTGCCAGCCTCCAGGAGCCTCCTCCCGCTCTGGTTTACCCCTTCCAGGGCTTGTTGTCATCCAGAGAGCGGGACGAGAGTGAGGGGAACCTTCTAGCTTAACTAACTGGGAAGCGGTCTGCTGCGGAAAGTGATGAGCCTGTGATTTGGTGCGAGTTGTCTGTTGGAAAGCCTCAACAGAGACCCGTCTGGATGTGTGCGCTGCCATGTGAGCAGTAGGAACAGAGTGAGAAATATTTTTGAGTGTATCTAGAGCATTGGCCAAGGGAAGCTTGCAAGCAATCTGCTTCTGTTTATTAGAAATGTGAAAAAAACAAGTACTGAAATGAGCCTGCAGGGTTTTGAAGAAAAGTCCTAAGCGCAATCTTGTTTTCATTGATGAGGCATAGATGAGGAATAGATCTGTAATCTTATCAAGAAGTTTGCTAGAGATAACATCTCTCTCTCTCTCTCTCTCTTTTTTTTTTTTTTTTTTTTTAAAAAAAATGTTTATGAAAGAGAAAAAACAATTAAATTAAGAATAAAAAAAGGGTGTTTTTTTTTTTTTTTAAAAAAGATGTCTATGTAAGAGAAAAAGCACTTCAATTAAGCATATAAGAAGGGTGTTTTTTTATGGAAGGTTGCTGGATTTGCACAATCTTTTATAAAGGTTCAGAGACCTTGTGCACCAGATCTTCATTCACTGTTTATGTATGTAGGTTGCAAACACTTCAGGAATAGTTTCCAACCACTGTCACCAGTAAAGGCTGCTCTAATAAAACATGCTATAATAACTGTAGCATACTGTAATAAAACATGAAGACCAGCTGGGTGCTGGCATGTGATATATGTGTAAAGATACATACAGAAAAGTTACCTGACTTGTGGCACATTCATAAACTGGTCTTGTGCATTTTTATTATAGCTGGATTTTTATTACAGTTTAGCATGATGGTTATTAAATGGATTAAAATAATGCTTTCAAGTTGGGTGGATAGCTGGAAGTGGTATTCGATTTACAGCTGATGACTGTCTCTATAAACGGTCTTTAATCAAGCTAATCACTGTTGATACTGTGTGGACATATCCAAGATGGGCAGTCAAAACTAAGGCAAAACAAAGCAAAAGTGTGTTTAATCTCCTTTAAAGTTTCTTTAATGGCTTTTCCCCAGTGTGATACTTCCCATGGATAATGTTTGTCTCTCTTGGCTAATACTGATTTACCTTTAAAATCTGCACTTAAAAGCAGACTGGGTAGCCATGTGTATTCCAGAATGAGAGCCATGCGCTACGCTGCAGCTGCATGTTGGATTTGACTCCCACTGCGGAATAACCATCTCCCTGGCACAGCCAGGTGCTGCCTGCGAGGAGGGGTGCCAAGCAGGTAGGCAGCCAACTTGGCCTGGATTCTGGAGTGCAGTGTAGGCACCACCACATACACGCAGGTCTGGACCTGCCCCTCAAAATAGTCAAGCGGAGGGTTGTCCCCCAGGCTTTTACCTGATGATTGCAGTGCTTCTCAGTGCTCCACACAACTTCCATAATTCATTCCAGTAAAGAAAGACCACTTCTTATCAGGGCTCCACTGCCCTGACAAGCACTCCCAATCCATGAAACGCAAGTCCTGTCCTTGTGTCCATTTTTATTAAATACTGTTTGCAGAGTACAGTAGCGTTGTGTTTGTTACTGACTTCAGTGTCTGTCCATGGAAAGCAGCCTCTGCCTAAAAGTACAATTCTAAGTACTAGCTTATGTTAAATGCAAGAAATAATGCTATTTGGCTGCAGTCCCAATAATGCGATAGCCTTGCATTGTTAATTTTTAAGGCTAAAAATAAAATTATTTCCATCATTTAATGTCTGCTAAGCTACCTAAGCAATACAGACTCTCAACCTTTTCTGGAGGGCGTAGGAGACTGTTACCTGCCCAAGATGCTGTATCGTGTTCACAGTTCTGTGATCACCCAGGTGTTCTCATCTACTTCCCTGATCTACAGCAGTGGTGTGCAGTAGTTGTACTATGGGCTGTATACAGAATTCAGCTTGCTTATTATAATATGCCCATAGCTATCATTTTATGTCTGTAATATAGTCTAGGCTTGTTTGATAACATGCAAATAAAATACTACCTAAATTGCCTTTCATGCTAAAACTTTCTGCCATTAAAATAATTCAGTTTACTTTTTGCATAAAGTTGGTGTCTCTGTGCTGCAGGCGGAAGATGGAGTGCTGTACGGTGTGTATGTAGTGTAGATGATGGCCCCTATGTCTGTATCTTGAAGAGTAAAATACAGAGTCCCAGCAGAACTTCATTTTTACTGGCTTTGAGCAAAATTACTCAGGTTGGTTTTTGCTAATGGCGTGTTTCAGTAGTAGGGAGAAGTGTGTGAAGAAGGATTTACACTGACTCTTAGAAGGATGTGTTAGAGTGAGATGCTTTAATAAGAATGCAGCAACTAAAGCAAATTATAGCTACGCACTCTTGTTGCTGTTGGACTTTGTGGTTCAGCGTGGCTATAGGAAACTGGCAGTAAGCAGCTGTAGTGAAGCAGTGTCAGGGAATATTCACTGCTTCAAAAAGTTCTCTTTGTCTCCTTGCAGTCCACATAGAAATTACTGCTTTATCAGGGCTCATAGGCTTCTAATGAAAACATATTACTACAGTGCTTCCTAATCTTTGATGTGCAAGAACACACCTCATAGTAAAACTGCTCTACAGTTGAAGCTAAGAACCCATTTTAGAAAAGGTATTGGTCTGATTTTTTTTTTTAATGGCTTTCTGTTAATTGGAGTGGGGTCAAATCAAATCTGTGTCTCGGAAGAAGGCAGCGTGCTGCTCTTGGGTTCTTGAAGTAATAATAAAATTGAAAAAGTGAAAATTGGCCTTTTAGGAAAATTTTTGACAGTTTCTAACAAACTAATGTTCTGACATTTACTGTGTCACTGTGCCTTTATTGTCAACTGTAAACTCAGAATTATTAACATGAAATTACCTCCTGAGGCAAGTGTTAATCACATTTCATAACCAGGGTCATCTTGCAGGAGAAGGTGAGAAGAGCATGTAGTCTTCAAGTACAGGGAATATATGTAAGCTGTGCCAAAATGCTCAGCAAATGTCATACAGTAGCTCCAAGCAGTGACTGACTAGTAGTCAAATACTGAAATGATGCCCTGGGTGTTCTACTGTTTCTCGGTCTGTACATACAATTCTGTGGGTTTTCTTTTTTCTTGATGATAAGTAAAATGTGGCCATTCTCTCTCATAGTTTTAGCAACAGCAATATATTTTTGTGCATTTATTTATGAATTTATATTTTTAAATCTTAAATTTGCATTATCAGAATTTAACCTGAACACCAGAAAACGAATATAGTTGAATGGGAAATTCCCAAATAGCGAATTGAGTTTATCAACCAGGAAAATAATGTTTGGTTCATTTGGTTACTTGCTGCTCTTTGCACTGAGGGTGCAGTTATGTTGCCCATAGACAAGATGAATTTTAATCCTGTCAAGCTACTAGAAGCAGTAGTTGGGTTTTAGTCACTTGGGACATCAGTCTGAGGTGTCCCACATGCAGCCCGAGCAGACGGGCTGAGCCTGGGGCAGCCGGGCGCTTCCCCGTCCAGTCCAGGGTCGCCCGAGCGACGGCGGACGATGCATTTCCCTTCAGCTGGGAGGAGCTGCAGCATGAACCAGGGCTGTTCTGTACCCGCATTACATGTCCAGACCCCCACACAGAGTGGACACAGCTGCGGTAGCCGCACACGCTGGGACTCAGCGGGGTCCCAGCAGCTGCCTAGTCCGTCCCAAATGCCCTTCGCGCCCGCAGGAGCACGGGGACTCCTTGCCGAAGGGTCTCGCTCGGGATGCTGAGCTGGTGAACCCCCAACAAGCCCTGCAATGTTGCGTTGAGAGGGCCTTGGGGGAGTCTGCAGAGGTGGTGTGTTATTTAGCACTCCCTTCTAAAAGTACATCTTTGAATCAGTGTTCTCTCTTGTCCTGTAAATAATTTCCAGCCTTTGAATTCTAGAAATGTGCACTAAGCATCCTAATCTCCAGGCGTTAGTGCAGCTTGTGAAAGAACATGTCTCAGTTCCATTTTCCAAGAGACTTTTGTAGCTGGTAGCTTTTGTAAAACATCACTTATTTAAAAAGCATGAGGGAAGTCATTAACTTAATAGTAGGCATATAGTAAACTCCTTTTTTTTGCATCATGTCCTTGATAGAGATTTTTAAGTTGTAGTAATGTAGGAATTAAAATGAGTATCAAAGATAAGCCTTTATGTGTTTTAACATATTGCAAGCATGTTAACATAGTGTGATATAGAGTGGTTTAAATTCCAATGAGAATAAAAATACAGTTTCTGTTTTTAACACATCATTGCAAATATTAGTGTGCTGTGTTGAGTGGTGAGTTGGAGAGGTTTTCCTCAAATATTTCCAAATAGAAAAGTTGTCCCCTGCTGTTTCCTCAATATTGTTTGAGTCCTTTTTAAAGTAGCCAGTTATTGTATTTGTGCTGGATTGAAAATACACTGTGAAACCGTACATCTACCAACTCCAAAAGCTGGTATTGCCCCCAGAAACAGGGTTGCTCTTTCTTGTGTTTGTGCAGCTGCAAAGGGAACCAGATAGGAAAAGTAATCTGATTGAAAAATAATCCTTTTTTTTTTTTTCTTCTTTTTTCTGGGATATTTTTCACAGAATTTGATTGTACAGCTGCACAATGAACAGATCAGCAAACAAATGTGCCGGTAGACAAAACTGATGCTGTGGAAATGAGAACAAATGAGGACAGGACTGCTCGTTTCGGTGAAAAGTGCTCGTTGAGCTTAAGTCTTAGTTCTGACAAAAGCGTTTGATTCTTTCCTCTGGAAAAACAAAATGATATCAAAATACATGTATAACTGCGGGTCATCTCTTCAAGCGTGTAATTCCTGCAAACACTAGTATTGTGATGGAGCGTAATTGAGTAGTACAATATTGGCACAAAATCAAACCGGTTTCCTTATAAATTCTGTGCTAACTAGAAGTATCATTAAGGGATGATTTTTGAATACATACAGCTTACTGAAACTTAAACTGAAAATAAATTGTTAGGAAGCAGAACCAGTACTTAAAGACCTCAGCTGTTTGGAAGGTTCCCACATTCTCCTGTTAATTACAAACACTTCTTTTCAAGAAGGCTCTCCAGCTGCTTTCCCTTCAGAATTAAATGAACACCTCCCTCTGGATAACTAAGCTAGTGGATTGCTCCGCTGTTCGTTTTAGGATCATTTTCTGTTAATGTTGGTAGCTGGCATTTCCAATGCTTCCCATTTCAGACTTCTAAAACGTATTCATGATGTGTTTGGATATGCATAAATGCTTTCTGTAGCCTAAGTCTTATCTGGTATTAACTTGGCAAATACGCCCTGGATCAATCAGTTAATGGTCTGTTCTTACCAAGGGCCCCTCCTACTGGGCTGTAGATTTTCGAATGAATGAGTTTTACTTAAATCCACAAACCTGTTACGCTGAAATTGAAGAGGGAAGAAAATACAGGAGATGGGTGAGAACTAAAGCTACAGACTGTTCATTGTAACTTTTTAGGTCCATAGCATGTTTTCCTGTTTGTATATGCAAAGCTAATACCTGATAATACAAAAGCTAAAGATGATAATTCATTAACACTAGCTGCTTTAAATACTGTACTAAAGTATCTTTCAGTAGTAATGTATTTTCACATTAATAATCTTTTAAAGTCACATATATTCAGAATGAATACTGGATTAAGAGGAACTGATGTTCTGGCATTTGCTGAACACTTGGTATTTAGGAACTAAAGGGTAGGTTCGTTGGATGGTCAGATTGCAGCCTTTTCTTGCACTGAGTATCAGTCTGGAGCGTTGCACGGCAGACTCGGTGCAGGGAGGTCGTGCGGACTGCGGGGATTTCTGCTGCGTGGGCACTGACGTAAATATCTGCATTACAAAGAGAAAGCCTAAATTTCAGGAAATGTAGGGCTAACTGCATATATGTAGTTAGTAGCTTTATTTCAAGAAATGTGTATCTCTAACCTTAAAAAAATGCCATTTCTCATAATACTGTTAATGTGAGCAGTTCCTGTAGGAACAAGTGACAAATGCTTAACTTCTCAGTGCTGAGCAGAGAGAACAACTTAGCTTGGTAAGAGTATTTTATTTTTAATACCTTTCATTCATTCAGACTTTTCTTATATCTTAGCTGAACTATGGTATTTTTGTTTGGTGGGAAACTTCGTGTTCAAGAAGTCTTGCTAAGATACCCCACTCTTTGTGGCATTCAGGCTCAGTAGCTGTTTGAACAGGCCAGACCGTTTTTCAACATTTTCTTCTGCAGATAGTATAAACAAAGGGCAGAAGGTGCTTCAGAGGAAGAAAGGAAGGAAAAAAAGAAAGTAGTGTGCAAAGGAATAGAGACTAAAAAGAATAGTCCAGGTTAAATCCCTGGGAAGGGGCATGGAGAGGGCAGAAAGCCAGCGCATGTATGTGAGGAATATTTAAGATTGTTAGAATTGTTGGGAGGAGAGAGGAGAAGGGGGGAGAAATGAGGCTTTGAAATAGTCTAGTTATGGTACAAGTGCTGTAACATGTGCTGTGGGTTGCAAACACGAAAATGATAGGCATACTTTGTAGTTGAGTTTGGATTATATGTGACTGCATTGTGGGAATCGAAGGTGATTTTTTTAAAGCGTAATTATTGAACTGTTTTTTTGATTTCATTTCAGCAGCTCTTAAATGAAAAGAAAAATCCATCTAAATCCTAGGTCATGCATTTGTTTCAGTGTAGTCAGAAAGGATATTGGACTTTTAGGTGTAAAATGAGAAAGTGGTTGAAATAGTAGGCAGTGTATTGAAGATTCAGAAATCCGGGGGAAATTGAGTAAAAACAACTGTGAAAAATCAGCTCTGATCAGGCGGTACATTTAGCTTAACACGTGAAAGGCCATAGTCAGGTTTACCTATCACAGAGATGCTGGGAATTTTCTGTACCAAAAAGATAACGCAGGTGAGTGCTGATGTACCACTCATGGTCTCACAAGTGTCGGGAAAAGGAGATGATGTAGGTATAACAGGTAACTCCAGGGTGCATTTTGGGCTGCTCTGCAGTGGAAGTTGTGCCGCAGCCCCTAGATAGTGCTGCGTTCGGTCCTTAGGCATCAGCCTCTGCCTCGGAGACGTGGTAGGAGGTTTGCATCAGTCCTGCGCTCAACCGTGCCGTGCCAGGAGAGGAGGCGCTTGGCTGCGCTGGTGGCATCTCTTTGGGTGCTGCTTACCTCAGCCAGGGCCTTGTGGCTTCAAAGTCTGCCTCTGGCTTGAGGACGCCCTCCAACGGGCGTAGCTGCGTCCTCAGGCTGCCCGTCCGTATCCTTTGGAGAGGATTTGGGAGTCTTAATGCTCATGTACTGTGATAAACTATGTACAAGTCTGTTATTGACACTGAGACAATTTGGACTTGCCTAGATAATAATGATCCTTGTGTAAAAATAAATGCTTTTAGGTCAGGTTTGTTTTGCAAGTGCCTTTTTTTCCATAGCCCGGTAATTAAAATAGAAAATATAGAAAATCTTATAATAGAAGACTAAAATGTTGTGCTGAGGTTATTATTAGTTTTACTGAGGATAGTAAGATATATAGTAATTTAAATAAGTCGGTGATAATGCTTGGATGCTAGGAATGAATCGTGACCATAGGTTTCAAAGTATTTTAACCATTAGGGCATAGAGACAAGGTACCATTTGATGCTGAACCCCACAATTAGAGATGCATGACTGAAGTTTCAAAGTAGTGTATTGGTAGTATTGTATGAGACAGTCACATGAAAAAGATCATGAGGTTGTGAAACGGATTATGATCATGCTTTAGTCATGAATTGCCTGGTAGAGGTTGGGGTTTTTTTTTACTTTCAACTCTAGTTTTGAAAAACTGAAGAGTTGCTTGTTCTTGTTTATATTACTAGGGTATTGCAGAGCGGGAATAAAGGTGTCCTACCTATAAATTAATATCATTTGCGTAACCAGTTTTTACTTGGGATGCTCTTTTCAATACTAGGAAACTGAACGTGTACTTACCTACTGCCTCTGTCCTCTGTGCAAGCATACGGGCGCTCGTCCTTCTTCCAGCGCCTCCGTTTGTCTTGGTGACATCAACACCCATAACTGCTTGTTGCAGATCTTAAACATGGTCTTCACGTTGAGTAATGTTCAACGCTGTAAATCCCCAGTTGTTGTAAATCAACATATTCCAGCAGAAATGCGGAGCTCTGCTCATTTACCATCATCTGAACCCATCACCTTTGCTCAGTGCCAGAGGGTCAGTCCTTCGTGGGACTGTGCGCATTAGTCCGGGTTTGAACCTGCGTGACAAAGAGCCTGTTCCCTACTTACAGGTTATGCAGTGGGGTCCCAGGCAGTCCCATGGGGGTTAATGCAGTCCAAGGACTTTTGGATAAAGCTTTGCAACCTCTTCTGCTTCCTCTATAACGATCCTTGTGTGCCCTTTTCCTCCAAGGGGAATAGAAAAAAAATCTTCTGGAAGTTGCTTTGAGACTCTCTGTGTATTAGTTCCAGTGATGTGTTTATAAGAACATTAAAGATGCTTTAAATAGCCCATGTGAGTTAAAAAAAAAAAATACTGAAAATGATCTCTCTGTAAATTCTGCGGATGAACATACCATACTAAATGTTTTGCAAAGGTCTGCCACAGTCCCTGAATGGATATGCGAAGTGTATGGGGACTCGAACTAATGATAGACTGCGCAGTCATTCCAGACAGGATGGAGCAGTTGTTCATAAAAATAAAACAGTAGTGTATAGTGGTTTCCCTCTGACCCATCCGCTATTCCCGGAGTCTATTTTCATACAGATGCCTCCGATAAATTTCCTTCTGATCTTGCACCTGTAAATAGGTCAGTATTGAAAAAGGGCTTTATTTTGTTTTGTTGTTTTTGCTGGTTTTTTAATCTGGATGAGAGAAGGGGACTGTGAGAGGTTGTGAGTTTTCCTTTGGTAGGAAGGCCTCGTTATCTGCTACATGAGTCTGGCTGCACTGTTGTAAACATTTTGTTTCGCCTTGTACCAAACAGAATACGTGAAGCGTTGCTAGAAAGCTGTGGCAGTGCTGGGGTGAATTTATTACATGCATTTTAGCAGATATTCTCTATCCAAAATAAGTCTGTAGAAAACAGAAGTTACAAAATGCAGTTCTTGCCATTTTAGTTTGGCATGATTTTTACATAAAGTTGGATTTTTTTTTCTTGAAATTTCTTCTATAACATTAGTCACATATGTATATATATATCTTTTTTACTCTTTTAACATTAACTGTATGCTATGTCTTAGTATCTTAAAGATAATAGTAAACTTCTTGTCAATATTAAATTGAAAACCATCTTATCTAGATGATGCAATTGGTGAACAAAATTATACAAAATTATATCATTTAGGCCATGCCAATCTAACAGTATTTCTTGAGTTGCATTAGAGAGAGGTGTTTTCCATGTAACCTGACTTTTAAGTGAATGTCTATATAGATCTTAGAGATCAATATAACTATGTAAATAAGTATTAAAAATGCGGCTGAAATCTGTTTGAGCAGTATGTTGAAGTTTGTTAATCGTAACTTATTTTTTAAATAATTGTATTAGCATTTCAGAGTGGGAATTAGGCAACGTGTAGCAGCAGATGAGGGAAGAAGCAAGGTTTGGGTTTCAACTATATTATGACCCCTCATCCCCACAAATAAGAAAATAAAATATAATTCGTTCAGCAGATTTTTATTTCTTTCTAACTTGTCTTTTAACTTGTCTTGTAATTTGTCATAGTCTTAAGTTTCTCTGAAAATAAACACAAACATTTTTATGTTATGAGAACCTTCAAATGCTGAAAGTATGACAGGTAAGAATGCACCTTACTAAAATGCACAGAGTCCATCTTACAGTGGGATGGAAAAGTATATTAGTAGAATTTCTGTATTAAAAAGTACTGCATTTTTTTAGTCTGCAAATGCTAATATTAAAAAAAAAAAGGAAAAAAAGCCATGAGTCATTCATTTGAGGCAAACATGTACCAGAATAAGTATAGTAAAAATGTTGAGAGAGCTTTTGAACTTAAATGCTGCTTCTTGTGTCTCCTGTAGGAAACAGAGATGAAGGTACACGCGCACACAAAATTTTGCATCATCTGTTTGCTGACCTTCATCTTTCATCAGTGCAGTCACTGCCGTGAGGAGGGACACAACCATGGTCCTGAAGAGGAGCATGTGCACCGCCATAATGACTATCAGATCTCGGAGGAATCCTATTTCCAGAATGGAGGAACAGAATCTGTGCCGAGTAAATTTTCAGCGTTGGAAGCTGAAAATGAACAAAAATACTATATTGAAAAGATTTTTGATCGATATGGTGAAAATGGAAGGCTGTCTTTTTTTGGTCTGGAAAAACTCTTATTAAGCCTTGGTTTAGGAGAGGTAAAGGTAGTGATGATAAATCATGATGATATTGGCCATGATCATGTTTCCCACTTATATGCTTTAGAAGTACAGGAAGGAAAGCATGCTCACCCTCACAACCATCCTCATTTTCATAGCCACTCGGATTCTGAAAACCAGACCGTGGCTGCCAAGAGAAATCATAAATGTGACCTTGAGAGAGACACAACTGTGTCATCAGTAAAACCTGATGGTAAACACATTCATGACCAGAGTCGCCGTCACCATCATCACCACCCTCACCTACATCATCATCTCGACCATAATGGTACATATCATTCTCATAATGATTCAGTTAGTCATAGTGACCATGGAGAACAGAACCATGAACCTTCAACAGAAACAAACGCCACACAGGATCAACCTGAAAGAAAACAACGTAAACAGAAAAAGAGACGAAAGAAAATCAGTGGGACTTCAGTAGATACTGCACAAGATTATGCTCCAGATCATGATCAAGGTGATCAGTATGAGCACAATCATGTTCATAAACACGATCATGTACATGAGACATCTCACTTGCATGTACACCTTCATGAACATGGCAATGATCATTCCACTAGTCACGGACATCAAGATTCCAGTGTAGGTAATGAGGATGGACGTCATCACACCAGCAAGCGAGAGGCAACGCACAAGCAGATTAATGTCAGAAAACACGCTATTTTTTCAACACGTAGTCACAAGGATCATAATGAAGATGAACGTGATCGTGAAGAGGTGAGTGGGAAGAGGAGCGCTCCTGCTGCATAGAAATAGAAGGTGCCTTCTCCCCAGTGAAGCAGCAGCAAATGTTGGCATTGGTTGCATAATACAGGTAGCAGAGTGAATACTCTAGGAGGCTGCAGTTCTGAATTTACTTTATTGATCTTCATTTATATCTACCTATCATCCATCTTTTCAGGGAATATCCTACCTCTTTATCTCTGTATAAGGGAGATACTTCAAGATTTCTGAAATAATTCTGCTCACAAACATTTTTTCCCTTCCCCAAATTTGTAAATACCTGTTTTTCCCTGTTTTTTTCCACCTGAACCTAAGGCTATAATGGTTTTGAAAACTGCTGAACTGTTTCTTAAAAGAAACGCATACATCTTTTCAACATACTTCTAATTTCTTCATCTTAAACAACTGTGACAGCAAAGTAGGTGTAGCTTCTGAAGTACTGGGCTCCATGTAGGTCTGCTCTTCCATTTCTTCCTTCAGCATTCATTATTTCTGCCAGAACTCTTTATTTGCCTTTTCCATTCAAAATTGGTTCTACAAGCAGCATGGTTTGATTTTTTTTTTTTTATTTTTTTTTTAAGTAGCAGTCAGAATAGTACAGTTGAGTGGGTGCTGAGTTTGAATTTTTAAGACTAAATTTAGAATTGATTCAAAATTCAAAATGTACAAGCCATGTAGATAAAGAGAAAAATTTTTAAATGTGCTTTGGATTTATGCTTTTCCATTCCTTTGTTTATCCTTTTTTTTCATTGCTTGTCTTCTGTAGTGCTGAGGAATGTGAAACTTCTTCATTGACGTTTATCAAAAGCTATAGAGGTCTTCGGAGACTGGCAGATATTTTCTCCTTTTCCCCTCCTTGAAAATCACTAGATCAACTGAAATGTATTTGAGCTTAGATGAAATGTTATGCATCAGAATTTCTCTCCTCTACATATTCTCAAATCATTCACTAAATTTTCCATAACTAGTCTTTAATCAAATAATTGCTTTCATATTTAATTTGTTTGTACCATTTGTTTGCAGTGCTTAAATGTTACCCAGCTGCTGCGGTATTACGGTCTGGAAACCAGCTCTCCAATATCTCCTGAGTTGTTTGTATATATGTGTCCTGCTCTGCTCTACCAGATTGAGAGAAGGCTTTGTATTGTACACTATGAGGAGCTTGAAGATTTTATGAAAAATAAAAGTGCATCGATTGAAAATACAAATACAACAGGTGCATCAGGTAAGTGTGTGATACTCTTGGAAATTATTTTTGCATTATAAATATTAACTGCAGAGTTTGAAACACTGTACAGCTTAGCATTGATGGTAAAGGATCGGTTTGGGTTTTTTATGTTTCTTGTTTTTTATTTTCTGTCATTGACACCCAGTGGTTTTGTCCCACCCATTTTAGCCCTGATTTACTCCATCTACATTTAGACATTTGACTTTGTTGTAGTGGGAACATCGGCAGCGTACACATCTTTGAAGACAGAGGCAGCTCTAGGGGATGAGCAGGGCCACGTACACTTGGCATTGTTTCCATCATTTAAAATAATTAGTCTTTCTCTCTTAGTCTGACTGAGGTGTAGTATGTTTGCCTACAGGCTGAAAGAATGTACATCAACTTTGACATGGCTTTTCTTAATAAATTTGGCCCAAACATTGATTTAGAAGGAGAACAGTGCCTTCATTGCATTGGCAAATAATATTCTTTTCAGTTTTATATTCTGACAGCGATGCAACTTTCTAGAACTGAGAGAATTTTAGGATGCTTAGGAAATATAAGGACTCAAGCGCATTTAACTTACAGTTAACATTTAAATTTATATTTCTGGTAATAATTCACTTTTCTGACTTTGATTTTTTTTTCTTTTTTTCTTTAAGTATTTTTAGAGCAGATACTTTGAAGGTAGCATCTGTTGATTTGGTTTCATAACTGATACTTTGTAGAATTGTATTTAAAACAGCTATCGGACACAAATGTAATAGAACTGTTGAGAGAGATTTTACAGACTGTCAGGTGTGTCTGCAATGTGAAACTGTTAAAACCTAGGATTTTTTTTGGAAGATGCCCTTTTTTAGAAAACCAAAATTGTTATAGATGCAAATATTGATTAGTGTGTAGGTGCTTATTGGCAACCTCAGAAATCACACTTTAAGTAAGTACATTCTGGTCAATGTTAATACCTGTTGGAAAGACTGCATTGCTGGTAATTATTTTTAATGACTACAGCATCAGTAAGAAAGATTAGCTTGTTGCACATAAATTTCCCTTTGTGACACAGCTACTGTCTCACTCTCTGCTCAAAGGTGGCTGTTAACTAAATACCCTCTACATGGCAGCAAATTGTTTGCCTTGTGGAGTAGGCTCTTTTTGAGTCAGAGTTGACCCTTCCCTTATGACCAACAGGATTTGCAGAATGGCCCTAAGCATTTTCTGCCAATTAAAATTTTGAAACGTGTAGAAAATGGTTGTGCTGCACATGCTTTGAACCAGTTTAATTAGGAAGCTTCTACAGATGAGCACTTCTTTCTGAAAGAAGGCATTCACTTTCTCTGTAATCAAGTTGATGAATAACCTAACTTGAAGACCTTTAACATTTTAAGGGATGTAATTTGCAAAATAAGTGGCACTTCTTGCGGGACATTTAACATGCTTTACGCCATCTGATAGCTTCAGTATGAATAACACATTTGCCATTTAATTGTAAAAAATTCAAATTTCGTTAATGTTGCTCTGAAAACAAGCTGTAACCCATCACCTCTAAAATAGGTCTGCCTGGCTAGAGTGATAAGTCATTCTTCATCTAAAAAATCTGTGGTGTTAAGTTACTGTGGTTACTGTTGTATTAAGTGGAGTGTGACTTCACTTAGACAAAGGTCTGAGTGAAGAAGTGAATCGCAAAATAACAAATCTTAGCTGGTACTTGGGGATTGCAGGAGGTGTAGGACTAACATCAGTCTTTGAGTAAATATTAACCAGCTACTATAGTAGCTGCTGGGGTGGTTCTAGTAGAATGAAACTCTGCTTACCCAGGCTAGTGTAAAGCATTCTTGATTGGAAATACTGGTCAAATCAGCAGGACGGGAGAGTTTTTTAAAATGCTTGCTTTATTTCTGTGTCATTCTTCCACTTTAATGCTTTCAAACATCATTCTAGACCCGTGCTCTTCTGTTCTCACTTGGTAGCTTCTAAGGTTTTTTCACTACAACAGCTTTTTAAAGCCAAGTAATTTAATTAATTGATAACCAAGAACTCGTGAAACCGTCTTGGCGCTTGTAGCACCTTTAATGGAGGATTTCCAAGGATTCTTTTTCTCTCGCAGTATTTTTATCTAGTTAGTTGAGTTATCACAGGGTACCTGTTAAGAGAGGTGGCACTGTTATCACTGCCAGCTCCTAATAATGTACAAGGAGAGTAAACCGTCCTGTGAATGAGGCAACTCTCCTGTGGTCCCTGCACCTCCAGGTACTCAGCAGAGGAGCAGGCAGGGGATTCCCTTCCCCTCCGCATTCCCGTGACCAGCGCAGCGTCTTCCCCTGCGGAGTGTCACCAGAGTCCAGCTGGGGTGTCACCGGAGTCCAGCTGGGGTGTCACCGGAGTCCAGCTGGGGTGTCACAGGAGTCCAGCTGGGGTGTCCCGCTCTGGCGGGGCCCGCGTACGGCAGGAAAGTGCAGCCAAGCTCGTGGTGTGACTGCAGTGTTGGTGTGATGGGGAGTCGGTAGCAGAATTGGGGAGCCATCTCGTGCTGCAGATAGGGCGACGGAGGGAGCTTTCTGCATTGGAGGATCCCTTTGCTTTTCTCTTTTGCCCGTGCTTCCTGATTATTGGGGTTTTGTTGTTTGTAGTTATTGCACAGTCTGCCACCTGTGTGTTTTTTTTTTTTTTTCCTTCACCTCTCTTATACCCTAAGCTCTATGGTTTTTGCTTGTTACAGACTGATTGCTTCAGTTCTTCCAGAGCAGGGCCTGTATTTGTAGTAATTCATGATTTATATGAATACTTTAATGTACCGTATTGGAAAAAGTCTCTCGGTCTTTTTGTGTTATGGACCTACAGAGTAAATTCACGCATGCAACTCAAAGAAACGAGTGAACAGTGAGAACTAATACAAGTAAAGAACAATTTGTTGTTGTTTTCCAAGGCAGGGACCATTTAGAGCTGCTGCTGGAAAGCATTTCACATCAGGTGTATTTTGGAAATCAGTGAATGTGGCTGTGGAGGCTCCTGCTCTCCCTGAAGCTCATCCTTCCCCGGCCCGAGGAAGGCTTTGGTTCCACACACCCTGTGTACCGGCTTGCTTGCTTCTTGAAGCCTTTCCTAGCCTCCCCGCAAACCCACATAGCGGCCTTTGTTTTGACTGACAAATAACTTTGCAAATCGGGTGTTTGCTAACTGCTGTTTGAACAGAGGTCCCAACTGAAGAAACTGTTGAGTCACTTGCTTCCTGCCTTTTCCACACAAATGTTTTACAATCCAAGGAATAACTTTCCCTGCTTGAGCAAGTCTCATTCCTAGGACACTACATATCAACATCTTTTGATAGTTAAGAGCTCTTTTGGTGTTCATAATGTGGCATGTTGCTTCTGCTGGCATATTATAGAAGTTTGAATTCTATAGCTGTCTGAAGCCCTTCGATAAAATTTGATTGTCAGATGTCTTCCTTGGTAGTCCCTTTTTTTCTATGGGGAAGTAACTTTATCACGGTCTGTGCTTTTGCATATAATATATTTCTTGTACTTAGGCTCAACAGCAACCTTTTGCTGGTAATTGTGGTTCCGTAGCATTTTTAAATAATTCTGGTTACATGCCATCATGGAGAATTTGAACAGAAAACGATACAGGCTGGAGGCCACGTCTCGAGATGGGCTCTGCAGATTACTCATTACTCGTACTTCTAAACCTAGTTCCATCTTTAGGTACTGATTCACTTGTCAGAGTGCATAAGCCCTTCAGAGAGACCTTTGCCAAAACTGTGCTATGATACATGAAACTTCAGCTAATCTATATAATCTCTTTTCCATTCTTGGTCATTTAACCTGGACCTTGGTGTCATAATATTTATGTCCAGAATGGAGCAGCAGTGTGCTGTCAGATGGCCCTGCTCCGATATTACATTACGTGCCCATGTGTGCTGTGTCTTTCAGCAGGGCTTGGCCACCCAGTGCACATGATGGAACTGCTCTGGGCATGAATCAGAGCTCGACAGTGACAGTCGTTTGGTCTGCAGGGTTGTACTTCCAGTCTAGAATTTTTGTATTCCTGTTTCTCAGTTCCTACTTTTGGTTGTCGTTTTTGGTTTGACACCAATTTCCTATTTTCCTCATGCCTTTCCCGTATATCCTATCTACTTTCCAAAGTTTTTTTTCCAGTCAGTCCCTCTTGGAGCGTGTGCCATTGTACCCTTTGCATTTGAGTTAGATGCTTTCATTTCATGTTCTTCAGCAGACTGACAGACGACCTTAGTAGGAATGATTTTTCCATGTAAAACATCAGATGTCTCGCGTGCAAATCTTAAATAACAAAGCAGTGTCAGTTGTGGTGTTGACCCTGACCTGTCTGGCAGCAGCCACAGTTCCAGTTGCAAAGAAAATCGTCAAATCTGCTCTGTAGTGTTTTCAGTACAAATAGCAATCTAAAAATCGTAGGGTATTTCACCACTAAAGCATCGAGTTTGCCGGACAGGTTATGCTCTTCCTGAAGGCACCAGTTCCCTGCCCTCTGCACATCCCTTGAAACGTGCAGGATCCTGCAGCAAAGTGCTCAGAACCTAAAAAGTTGCTGCGTTGTGTTAAAGTTGACAGAATGGGTGTCTGTCTTCAAGAATGAAGCTAGGGAAAATGAAGTGCCTGAAACATTTATACTAAAACATTATTAAAAAAAAAAAACAGCTTGAGGTAATCATATACTTGACAACCTAAATAGTTAATGTAATGAAAATTATTGAATGAGGGCTTTGTAGTGAAAGATGTTGGAAAAGGGTAACTATTTGCTCTATATCACATTATATGTGTATATATATATATATATATAATGTATATATATGTATAAAGAATTGCTTTCCACAATGACACTGGTAGTTAGGCTTTAGCTAGTTTTATGTATAGTAACGTATGTGAATTAGGTTAATAATTTCCCTGTGTTGTAAATCTGCAGTTCTGTCAGAAGTATGTTTCTGTCTTTGAGTGTATTGCTGTGATGTTTTTGAAAAGAGTCTGATCAGATTTGAAGAGTCAAATTTCTGGCCTCTAGCAGTTCCCGTCTCCAGGACTGTGAGCCACATGAACTGTGCTGGGGCAGTTGAGCAGGTTTTGAGTCCTGTTCTTTTGAAAATAAGTTTTTGATGGGAAGAAAAAAAGGGAAGCGCCAGAGAAACTTTACTAATGATCTTAAAAAGTAGAAGGGAAAACACATTATTAGGGTAGGATGCTGGTTCCAGGGGGCCTAATCCTTTGCTCATGGTATCTATTTCTTGTGCAGTTCTATATTGTATGGAAATGTAGGCATTTTTGCTAATTGATGGCATTACCTGGAGCATCATTGGTTTCATTATCACTTTTTATTATAATGGGAACAATGCAGAGGTCCTCAGAAAAACCTGTGCTGGTTCTTTATTGCTACCAAGTTGCTTTCACATTTAATTACTGCCAAGTTACTTAGTTATTTTTTTCATATTTTATTTTTAAGGTTCCTCTATTAAAGTCTGAGCCCTATATATTTCTCCAAGCTAAGATGCTATGTTTCAAAACACCAAGTGAAGTGTATTAGCTAGCTCTGCATACTGCTCTTATCAGTGGGGACAAATATTTATTTATTCCAGTTAAGTAAGTGTCACTAGAGCTCTAATAAGCTGAGATCAGTAGGAGAGAGCATCCTGCTTTGGCCCGAAATCTTTTGCCTTTCACCCTGCAGAGTGAGCCTGGCCCTTGGAATCAGGCAGGATTCCTTGGAATCAGGAATCAGGCCCTTACTGAGTATCTTCAAGGGCCTGGGGGTACCGTGCTGTGAACAAACCTGGGAGAACTTGGGAACTGCTTATATTTCAGCCCATTTTGAACAAATACATGGTTAGGTCAAAGAAAATTCATCTTAAGACATAGTATAAATCAATCTACAAGGTTTGCCAAGTATTGTTCTGATAACCCTTCTGTGTTCGTTTCTTCCCACAGCCTGGTTTTGTGGTATCATCTCTATCACCGTCATTAGCCTGCTTTCCTTGCTAGGGGTGATCTTGATTCCCATCATTAACCAATGGTGCTTCAAATTTCTTCTAACTTTCTTGGTAGCTCTGGCTGTAGGAACAATGAGTGGAGACGCCCTGCTCCATCTGTTGCCACACGTGAGTATTGCAGACCTCCGACTTAACGGGGTAGAGTGTAGAAACAGCTCTTTGGTAAAGGCTGGTATACAGCAAGATAAAGATTGCCTCGACTGCCTAAAATCAGTGTTGGAGACTTTGGTAATAACAAAGGAAATGTGCTTTTCTAAAGAAATATAGTTGTATTTTCATAGTTGCTTGAAAAGGTTTCACTACTTGAGGAGAACAACAAGAGCATTATAAATTTAGCAGGTATCAATATCCCCTATCTCCTGGTACCCGTGTATCAGTACCACGGCAAAGTATTTCAGGGAGTTCAGCTTCCTAATTACTACTTTTTCTTTTTAAGCTAGAACCATATTTTGTTTTCTTTGTAAACTACTCCTTTTATTTTGCTTGAATGTACATGTAATTTGGAGAAATACTCATGCATTTTTCTCACACAGTTAATTGAGAAGTTGTCTTAAGTTGCTAGGAAGGGGAGCAGGTTTTAATTTTTGTCAGTATACTGGAATGCTTACAGAGAGGAAGAAGGGGAAATGTTTTCGTAGTGTAAGTTTTAATCTTAAGAGGAGGGATAGAACCTCAGTACTTCAGACTGTAATTGATAGTAATAACTAAAGAGCTCATGAATTTGCTAGTGGGAGTATATGGAGTAGTAATTTTGTGTGATGTTTCGGAGAGCTGGTCTCATTATCTTTTATAGCATACTGAGATAAAGAGGCAGAAGGCTAATTTTTATCTTTTATTTTTTTCTTCCAAAAATTAATCAGTAAAATATTTTGTACTGATTAGGGCAAATTGCCTAGGTAAAATGCATTTGTACAAAAAAAAGTATTTTCTTAAATGTATTTGGTAGCACTATTCTGGCAAGGCTTTGGGGGTTTGTATGTTTCTTTACATCCAAGCCTGGAGCCACTTCAGTCCTGAAAGCACCAAGCCCCACGCTGTGTTATTGTTTTCTCTCCTCATAGTCCCATGGAGGCCACAACCACAGCCACCACCATGGACAAGGTCACGTTCATGAACACAAGCGCTCTCACCGACATACCCATGGACACGGGGTAGGGGCTGAGGGCTTTCTGGAAGAAAATGACCCAGTGCTGAAAGGTCTCGTTGCACTTGGAGGCATTTATGTTTTGTTCATCATCGAACATTGTATAAGAATGTACAAGCATTACAATAAACAAAAGGTATGTGCTAAAACTGCTTGTTGTTTAAAAACAAACATAGTAATTGAACTTAACTTGTCAGTGCTTTCTGTCTGCTGGTTGGTTGCTTGTATTCACACCAGTGGTATAACAGGAGAGGGGGTATGATAGTAGGTAGGAGTTCAACCTGTGAAACCCCGTGTTTGTTAACAGTCCTTCCAAATAACCATTTGGGATCTGTTCGTCTTCATTGATTGATTTTTGAGAAGAAAGTTTCTTTGACAAATAGAGAACAGGAGGAGTGAGGAAAGATGCCCATTTTTCTGGTCTCACATTAGACTTGCTGACTTCAGCTGGACAGCAGCAAAATATTTTCTCTGTTAGAGGTTGTGCTTAGGTCTTCTTATAGAGATAAAAGTTGTTATGTTGGACATATTTTCTTTAAGGAGTTAAATCCCCTACACTGTCCTGGCAACTGCAGACAAGAAAATAGCAAGTTTTCTCTGAAGAAAATGTGAGGAAATTATAGGCATATAAAACTTACTAAAAATGGACAAAATGGAAGAGCTGTCCTTGCTTCATGTTTGCTTCCTTGAGCAAAAGAGGCAAACACAGTAGCCCTGGATGCGTGTGCAATCCTTGCCATGAAGTTCTCTATTAATGAAGTGGTACTTCTGTGGGCATGTGTGCATTTCTGTGGCAAGTACCTAAAAATTTCCAGGGAGATGTAGATGTGATTGACATATCATAGTTGACATGTACTTCTGCTGGACACATTAAAAGGAATAACTTGCTCTCTTTTAAAAAGAGATTTGTGACAACATTTCAGTTTATCTTTCATTTCTGTCAGTGTCACCCTCCAAATGAGATGTTAACTTTGTGTCCTGCTGCAGAGTAAACAGAAATGGTGCAAGAAAAAACAGACTGAAGAATCGCCGATTGGAAGGAAACTTTCAGATCACAAATTAAATAACAGACCAGATGCTGACTGGCTTCAGCTCAAACCGCTTGCAGGTAAACAGTTATTTTCAGGATTCACTGATGATGCCATTCGGAGTGATCATGGCTTAACACCCTTTGGCGTGCAGCATGTATCCTCTTGTACGGATGTGCTGCTGTTATGCAAATCCTTGTTAATAAGACTTGCTAGGCTTTCTCTGTGCTGTTTTACTTTATTTCTCTTAGATCTAATTGTACTTTGAACATTTCCTAGTATGCCATGCGACTAGTTCTCAGCTCTCTGAAGCAGTTTGGGTGGTGGTCGTTCTTGGTTGGGGGTGATGGTTTGTTAAAGTGTTCCTGACTAGCTCAGCTCAGCAAGGACTTGGGGAAAAAAAAAAACGAACATGCACAACTGAAAGAGGAAAGTCACATTGAACATTACAGTCCCTGATGGATTTGAGTAGGGCTGAGGAGGTTAAAAAAAACTGATTTCTTCTTATAAACACAACCACTTCTCAGATATCCAGGACAGCTTTCAAATGCTGCTCTCTGTTACAGTCCGAGTGCACGGGAAGCCTGAGCCCAGGGGAAGTGCCTGAGGGCACTTCTTCACTTGCTGCCTGAGGGCGAAAGGCAGGAAAGGGCTTTGCTCCCTGGGCTTCCCTTTCTGTTGCCGGTGGCTGCTGTGCTGGCAAACCCAGGAGCAGTGCTCACTGAAGGGCAATTCTGTTCATCTGGATGGTTGGTGGGAGAGAGAAAGTTAGGGCTCCAGCAGTCTCTGTGCAAAGAAGTTAAATGGCATTCGACATGAAACATCGGTATTGACAGAGAACAGAGAGGCACGTACAGCCGTGCGTCTGGTTGTACCGTGTTGTACACCTTTCCGTTTTCTTTCAATGGGTGATGAGAGAACCTGCTTTAATGGCACAGAATACCCTCCTTAGAACCGGGTCTGTAACACTGGAGAGATGTTTTGGGGCTGAATGTTGACAACAGCTTTTAGATTGGGTTGTGCTAAAATATTTTACACTTTTGCTTTTGAAAAACAGTTAAATACTTAGCCAGTCATAGAATTGTTGTGGATGGCATTTTAAAAATGAATTAATGCACTACCTCTCAACTGACCGCCCTGCAGGAGCAGATGACTCCGTTTTATCTGAAGATCGACTAAACGAAACAGAACTGACCGATTTAGATGGCCAGCTGGAATCTCCTCCCAAGAACTTCTTGTCTCTGGAGGAGGACCACACCGTGCATCGCTCCCACAACGACGTCTCGCGCACTGGGCAGGAGCACGATCTCCGGGACACCGAGTACGACGGCCACGGCGACGAGAAAATGATAGCTAGAAAACACAGTCACCACTGGCATCCCAAACATGCCCATCATTCCCATGGCCACTGTCATTCTGGAAAAGACCTGAAAGATACTGGGATAGCTAATATTGCTTGGATGGTAATTATGGGAGATGGCATTCACAACTTCAGTGATGGCTTAGCAATAGGTAAGAAAGAGCAGTAGGTGTTTCTCAAGGGGTCCTTCTTACCTTGCACAGTTTTGTAATGCTTTCCTGGTCAGTGATCGTGGGCCAGGCCACAAGTTAGCTCGGGTGCTTGACTGAACAAGGCAGTGTTTACCCTCCTTCAGAACAGGAGTGAAAAAGCCATCACCTGCTGTAGTCTGCACTTTGCTAATATTCTGTGCTATTTCCACCAAGATAATTGTATAGATATTGGTAATAGTAGGGTTTCTGCCAAATAGAGGTGCTGACAGGACTGCTCATGAATTTTGGAGTACCTGCAATACTGCAATACACCTTCCTTGTTTGGGTTTCAGTACTTGCCTTTGAGTAAAAAGCAGTAAGTTCCTTTCTCTCTTATTTATAGTAATATTTATGTAATTTCTATTAGTAATAATATCTACAATACTGCATAATTTATAACTAATAATGTACTGAAAGTCAGGTTTTCACAAAATTAAGGAAGATAGTACTTTAAATACTTTGCTCGAACACAGTTAAGTTATTCTTTTGATTTATTGTTGTTTTAGATTGATTTCTATCCAAACGGAGAGGAAATAAAACTAGCAGAGGAAATAAAACTAGGAACCATTACAATTTTTATTATTACTATAGCATCCTTTATGCTGCACGGAAACCTTTCTGTCATTTGAACTGTAGAGGGTGTTAAGTGGGGTATATGTCACAGGACTAAAAATGGTGTGAAAATACTGAAGTGAATATATGTGCAGTTTTTACTAAGGTAGCTGCCAATAGAGTATACAAGGCCCTTAACTGCTAGCAGAAGGAACATACTTACCTATTTTGAAGAACAAGGGCCTTGAGAAAAGTGTATGTTCTTCGCTTAAACATAGCATGGATGCTTTTTGAAGAGAAGTTAATGTACTCTCCATCTTAAGTAAAATACCCTCTTTGTCTTAAGACTATGCCTTGTCTTTTTGTGCTGAATTCCAACTTGAGAAAACTGGTAATGTTTTGGGTATGAACTTAAAATTGACTACAGAAAATGTAGAAGTGTTTACACAGAAGTGATTGGAAGAACATGAGCTTGTTGCCTGTACATCTGCGTCTCTCCTCTCGGCTCAGTTCTCCTTTCTGAACGTTTCTCTAGGGATGAACCGAGTAATAAAGCAGTAGTAATGCTCATCCAGGAGACTTCCAGTATTTCCAGTTTATACATAGACAAAACACAGACATAATGTAACAACTTTAGAGCATGTATTCTAAGAAAAGGTGTAATCTCAAAGAGTTTGTTGGTAAAATTTGCTGACTTAAAATCATAAAATATGATTTGAATCTTATTTTTCTAGGAGCAGCTTTTAGTGCTGGACTGACAGGAGGAATTAGTACATCTATAGCAGTGTTTTGTCATGAGCTTCCCCATGAATTAGGTAATAAGCTTGATCGGTTCAATCTCTTTGTTCTGTTTGAAATGCGTATCTGATGTATGTTGTGATGCCTGTCCTGATAAACCTGATGTAATGCAGATCCTGCTGGGGTGACCAGAACTTTAGAGAGTATTGGAACAATGCTGTTTTCAGTGTATATAATGAGAATATTAATAGAGAATTACTTTAGCAAGAATGTAGCTATAGCTATTTGTGAAGATGTAGGTGTTCTTAGGAACATGCCAGTTACGTTATAGTCTCATGACTCTGTCTTTTATGTACAGAGTTTCAGACTAGAGTATGCAACATTGTCTTCAAAAATGTTGCACATTCTCTGGCACACGGCAA
Source organism: Crypturellus undulatus (assembly GCA_013389825.1). Taxonomy (NCBI): domain Eukaryota; kingdom Metazoa; phylum Chordata; class Aves; order Tinamiformes; family Tinamidae; genus Crypturellus; species Crypturellus undulatus. Next base: position 31,694 of record VWPW01010793.1, read on the forward strand.
AAAATCAAATAAACAGAAGATTTATCTGGACTCTTTAGGATATGTTGAGTACCACACAGTCACTAAAAACAGGAGAAATTGATGATAACCTAGGTAAAGGCTGTAGTCATTCTTGCTGGCATTATCGATTTGTCCCCCTGTGTTGAAGCATTTCTCTTGGGGATTACCTAAGTGGGATGAAACCATTGCCATGCTGTGGGCCATAAGGGACGTCCCATGAAATATTAGTGCTGCGTCCGACTCCTGAGAGATGCCCTGGGAAGGGAAGGAGTCTTTCTCTTGGCAACAAGCTGGAATTGTGTCACATTAAACTGTATGCAGTCAAAGTTCACCTCAGTCACCAGTTGTACTAGAGAAGTAGCCCAAGTTCAAAATATGGGTTAACTGGACACATCTCCAAGCAGCTGTGATTCAGCATGAGTGTAAAATCTCTTCTTTTGAATGAAACTCTTCCTAGTTCTGTATCTCTCAAATGAATTGGGACTTTCTGCTGGCACTAATGCCTCCATGATACTCTTCTGAGATCAGTAAAATGAGGTGTATTTGGATAAAAGGAATCATTACAGTTATTGAGCAAGACTGAAGTCCGTGAGCGCAGCCGTCCTCTCAGGACCCCTGTGCTTATCCTTACCAGCCAGTTACCTTTCCATCCGTCCGCATCATGAATGAGCACCCTCAAATCATATTCTAATCAAGGTCACCTGCAGGAGCAGCTAGTTAGAACACTTGAGAGCTGCCATAGCTCATTGCCCTTTGTTGCTTACAGCCTCTCTAGCCCATTTTACTTTGTCAGTGCCTCAGGCTGCTGAGGCAGTGCCCATATCTGTTAACGTGTCTGCATGCTCACCTAGGGCTGTTGACGCTAAGTGCCTGTGCTTTCTCCCCACGTTAGGTGACTTCGCGGTGCTGCTCAAGGCAGGGATGACGGTCAAGCAGGCCATCGTGTACAACGTCCTGTCTGCCATGATGGCCTACATAGGCATGCTCATCGGCACCGCCGTGGGACAGTATGCCAACAACATCACGCTGTGGATCTTCGCCATCACTGCAGGCATGTTCCTCTACGTGGCCTTGGTGGATATGGTAAGATTAGCATGATCTGTGTCATTCTTGTACTGCCTGCAGAAAGCCTAGGGCTTGAAATTGCACCTACCTTGGATTTTTTGCTGTTGTTACGACACAGCAGAGACAGCTGTAGACAGCAGAGTGTCTGTTCTATGCCTTTTGAGAAGGCTGCAAATGCTGTCAGAGATGTAGCAAAGTCCTGTAGTCACCTGCCTGCCTCCACCACTGTGGAGGTCTGCCTATAATTTATATTAAAATGCAGAAACTATAATGGGGCTAGGAAAGACGTTCACATTTCCCACTAATAAACATGAGATGATCATCTATTTCATGGACATAAAAGAGAATTACATTGGAGTTCAATCCACTACTCTAGACTGGTTCTCCGGTAAAGTTTAACATTTATGCATTCAGTCCTAGAGGATTAGTTTTAGCCTTTAGGAAGAGCAGTTGGTAAAACATTGCTTTGCATTCATTTTAAAACTTACTTGCTCGAATTCATGTTGTTTATGCAAGGATTTAACTTATAACTTACATGTACGTTGTATTTACTGAGCATATGCCATACATCCAGATCCTTTGGGCAGTAACAGACTTCTGCACATGTTATCAGTGTGTGCTTAATCCTCATTTCTCTTCTGAAGAGCTTCAGAGTTGCACTTAAATAAGCCAATTCGTTTTTTTGTTGTTTTTGTTTGTTTGTTTTCTCCTGATGATAGCAGTTTTCACTCTTAGGATATTGTGTAGTACTGTTCCAGCTTAAATATTAAAAATAATGTTGCCGGCCCTGGCCGAACCAGGTGTGCAGCAGCTGCCCGGAGCTGCATCTCGGTGCAGGCTGGGCAGCTGTTGGCAAGCCTGGTGGAGCCACGGGCTGCAGAGGAGCTGCAGCAGCAGCAGCTCCTGCAGCCGGGCAGCGCGCGGAGCTGGGGGCAGCCTCCGCTAGTGCCGTTCTGGGGTGACTTTGTTCAGCCCTAATGACTGATTTGCTGCAGGGTTGTAGTTAGGCTGGCTTGTCTATTCTACAAGAGGTAAACATTCTTCAGACAAGTATATTTTTAATAGAGATTTAAATTCTTAATAAGTTAGATTGGCAGCTTTTCGTTTCTTTCTGAAACATAGTAACGTAAGACCACATGGGTCCTTATACTTGTCCTTTGGGCAGATGTGATGATGTGATAATTTGTCACTTCATCATGTCACACTTTTGTATCTTCCAAGTCTGCTGTTCTTTATCTGCTGTCACTGGTGCTATTTGACTTTCCTTCACAGGTGAGGAAGTCTTACAAATACCCAGAATTATCAGAATTTTTAATGGGTTTACACAGAATTTTCTTTAAAAATATAGTTTGTTCTCTATTATTTCCATACTTACAAAGGAAATATATATGAATATGTGTTAGTGTATAACAGCAAATGAATGGCTGAGTTATTTAGGCTGGTCTTTATAAGCATTCTGATCTAAGGGTAGATTTATAGCAATGCAGCAATAATTAAAGCTTCTACTTATGTTTATTTGAGCATGACTTGGTTTTAATTGAGGAAAAGAACATGAAAGAGCAGAGCTCAAAGAAAGCTGGGCTGGTCCTTATTCTGAGGAATGTGAAGCTCAAATACAAGCTTTAAAAAAAAAAATGCCCAAAGGAAAGGCTGTGGCATAGTTCATTTTGTTTTGTAAATATGTCATTTGTTTAAGAGCGTGTGTTAATAACATGTAATGACGGGGTAGAGTTTTAACTGTTTCTTAATGGACTATTTCTTTAACTGAATCCTGCAGTGTTTTTCCGCATCAGCATTACCTTATCACCTTGTCTGTATATAAATGGAATAGAAGTGGAACCACTCCAAAACGTTTTTCGTTTCAGCTGCCAGAAATGCTTCACGGCGATGGAGATGACGAAGAGCATGGGTACTGTCCCGTGGGGCAGTTCGTGCTTCAGAACCTAGGTCTGCTGCTTGGGTTTGCCATCATGCTGGTGATTGCCCTCTACGAAGATAAAATTGTGCTTGACATCCAGTTTTGACCATCTCTGGTAATCTCTGGTTACACTGATGTTACTGTCTGGCTTTAAGTCTGCTCTGTTTTACTGTATGCACATTGCTCAGAGGAAAAACAGTGGCTTGCACTACTTACACTACTACAGAGTCTTCATTTGGGTGTAGATTAACTTCTGCTTTTTTCCAATTAAAATTGGACATGATGACCCAGTGCATCTTCTAAAGTCAAGTGACAGACAATTAGGAAATACTGAAAAGGAGAAGTGGGTTCAGTGTGCTGTAGAGAAAGCACTGCTTGCTTAAGAAAATAAAAAGTACAGTGAAGCATCTGCACTTTGGGAAAATATCTCTTCATACTACATTTGAACAGAACCCCAAAAATCTTAAAGCTGAAATTCATACCTCTGCAAAGAACCAGAGTAAGCTCCTAGTGCCATGTAAGGCTTAAGTAGCACACATAAATACTTTATTTTATATATATACATATATATATATATGTCCTGTGCTGATTCCTCTGCATAGTAGCAACAAGTATTGAATCTTACAATAACACATGACTGGAAACCACTGTGATGGTTTATAAATAAAATCCTAAAAACTATTTAAATGTTTTAGCTCCACATTAAGCTGCACTCTCTCCTTACAAACTTAATGTGTAAGAAGGCAGGCTGTTGCGATACGCACTGCAAAGAGCTGTGTTTAGTTGAGGATCAGTTTGACAGTGTTTTCCTGACTCAGATTTATTTGATGTCCATTCCTTGATACTAGTAGGAAAATGCAAAATGCAGTAGAATTAGTGTTAGCCTGGGGAAATCCCTGATGTCAGAGTTATTGAGGTATTTCTGGTTCTTTTTTACAGATGCTAAACATGTAGTGTGCCACTTGCAACCTAAACTACTGAAGAATTGTGGCTGTGAATTTGTGCAAACTCTCTTTGAACAGAGAATCCATATGGGAATTTCTCTTTTTTTAACAGTTATTTTGGGATGTTCTCTTATGTTAAAGCAGTCTAAAGTGCAAGTTGCTAGTTACTGAACCTGGGCACAAAGGTTAAACTGTGCTCTTGTGTATGTAACTCTGGTGGGTTATCAACAATGCTGTAATATCAGATCACATCTCCTCCTGCAGTGCCTTGGTATCAGACATTGTAGCACTGGCCATTTCTGGCAACAGACAATTTGCAGGAAGATTCCCACTTCCAGCATGAAGCAGTTCATTTCTACAATATTTTTTTTACAATTTTTGGTATTTAAATTATATTGTTAAAAAGCAGATGTAATAGATCTATGATGTATGTAATTCAGAAGGACAGATGGGAAATTTGGGCCTTAACTTGCTGGGATCAGCTCTCCTGGGCTGCAGCGTGCCGAGATGCTCGTATTGCCAGACATGAGTTAGTTTTTCTTGTACCCATCTCCCTTCAAAATAGCGAGTTTGCGAGGAGCGCCCGTTGATTCTGTAGTAGCAGTCCAAGCATGGTAGTAGCCTTTTTTAAAACATTCTTTTATGTGTGTGCCAGGTAAGCTGTGTTTTGACTACGTGCCATTTTGTTTGAGTCTGCTTGGCGCCAGCGTAGCTGCTGCAAACAGCCCGGTCCGAACGCCTCAGCAGGAGCCACTCGGGATCTTCATTCCATTTCAAGTTCATGCCTGTTTCCTGTGGCCCTTTGCTTTTTGAAGCTTCCCTTGATCATTTAGTTTTTACTAAGAGCAGCTCATGGGTTTTAAAGGTGTCGGATGGTTCTTGCCAGTATTTCTTCCGACCGCAGTATCACGGAACAGTATTAAGGGTCCATTTCAAAGAAGGCTGCAGCTTCTTCAGTGAAGAAGCCAGAAGCCCAGGGGCCAGTTACGCAGTTGTCTGATGCTCTGAACTTAGTGTGCGTGGGGGGAGTTGTTGCTTCTTGTGTTTTGTTTTTTTTAAACAGGTGGGCTATTGGGCTATAAAGAGCAAACACTGTTGCTGTTTCAGATGAATTCCTCCAGTGTGAACATCCTGGGTGACATTTTTTCCTAGAACCCAGGTTAGGTCCCTGAGTACAACTTTCAGAGACTTAAGTAACTGGATACCTGCTGGGGGTCTGAGCTGAAAAAGCCTGTGTTGCTTATGTATTAGTGCAACCTTTAATTTTAATGTTGTTAACTCTGTCATGTATAAGGGGGTCATTATGTGGTTGAATTGAGTTTTTGTCAAATCATTTTTAAAAAAAATTTTTAATTCTCTTCAAATGAAGATGTCACTGTTTCGGGTAGTAGGTTTTACTTTTGTGTACGTTAGTTCAAATGTGGTTATAGCTCAATACGCTGCCTCTGTAGAAAATAGTTAACTTCCTTCCAAGACCATCTTCAGGCAAGGGAAAACATGGTCAGGTAGGTACTGCATTTTTTTCATATTAAATATGGGCTTTTCCCATTTATTTTCTAATATTTATTACAGGCTATGGAGAGCAGTGTAACAGCTGTGGCTTCTAGGAGTTTCCACCAGTATTGAATTCCAGGTCATTTTAATATACAATTTTAGGCCATGTTACAGACAATCTGAATTCCACTACATTTCTAGTTGGCTTCAACATTCCATTCTGCTTGAATCCAGAGTCTCATTTAACTTGTATTTGTTGGAGGGCATAAATGTTACTTGTATATTACAATGCTGTCACTGTGTGACATCCCATATGAATTTCGATGTAGATCACATTGCATTCAATCAGCTGTGATTATGCTTAGAAAATATTGTAGTAGCTAGATGCAGTGTGACTATTCTCTCCCCTCCGCCCCCCCGCCCTTAGCAATTGAGTCTACGGTTTTAAAATGTGATTATGGTCCTATAAGATACTTGCTGAGCTATGAGTCTTTTGTTATAACTAAATTCTTTTTTTTTTTTTAATTTTATAAAGCTGGAAATGATCAAATGCTGTTTTGTTCACTGTCAACAGTGTTGTGTTCATTTTATGTATGTTCCTTATTTATAAGGAGCCTCCAGAAAATAAAATTATTCAAGGAGCAAATATTCTTGTTGGCTTTTTATAAAGTTTTCTTGTACACTTTTATGTGTTAGTGCTCATCTTCATGTTTCAGTGCTTATGAGAGGCACAAATGCAAAATTGTAAACAGATTCTTTTTATATGTTGATTTCCCTTTTCAAGGGACGTTTAAGGCTTGCTGTGCATCCTCGGTAAGTGAAGTGGGAAATGAGCCCCCTTCAGTTGTGTGAAGTCATGAGTTCAGCTGGCACAGGAGAGCCACCCCCCGGCCGATCCAGTGCTCCTCGGGCTGGTCCGAAGGCAGGATCATGGCGATGACGAAGTTGGTGGAATGGCCTGTAGTTGACAGGACCCCTCTTCTCTCGCTGGTCTTGTACAGAGGGGCCAGGTAACTTGGGCGCTGCGGAATCTCCGTCTTCTTGCAGGGCTTTAGCCATATCTGCAGGAGAGAATCACAACATCTTTTTCAGATGAAAATAAAAAAAATGTTGGGAAACTCTTAGCTTGCTGAAGGTGTCTGGCAGTGGTTCCTTTCTGGTTTTGTTTGCTTTTACACAGCTAGCCCTGAAAACATGCTTGCTGTTTTCTCTTTCTTGGCAGATTGATTCTCTCCCAACTTCTGCAACCCTCTTGCAGCAGCAGCAGCAGAGTTCTCTGCTCTCCTCGGGAACATAACTTCTAATTTGACACTAAATGTTTTCCACTCTGTTTAAGGAGCTTTAAGAATTACCATACTACTGTCTTTAGGGCTAGAGCCTAGAGTATGGATCCCATCACGTTTATCATCAGTTGCTACAAGATGTCAACAAATGAAAGATACTGACCACAGGCACTGTATCATAGAGGATTTTGGGGTGAGATTCTCCTAGCTTCTTAGTTTGTCTGTCCCAGCGTGCTCCATCCAAGAACAATCCCCGAACGTAGACACCTGAATTGGTTGTAAAAGACACCGTATTAGGCAAACACTGAAAGTGCCCTCTAGCTGAGGGCTCTTTGTTGAGAGCCACTGCATTGTTTGGGCCTTTCCCAGTTCTTTGTGTTCAAACCTTGATGAACCAACTTGGGGTATATAACAACCGTATTCTATATTACTATTTATTCCTGATTGGCATTATATAAAGCTACAGAGTCCAACACCACCAAATCTCTCCAACCTTTTCTGAATGTTAGGCTAAAAGCTATTCGAAAGTACAAGAAACCTGTCACTTTTTCAAATTCACAGTCATTTTTATAAAGTCCTCTTTACAATATACAGTTCATATAAACTTGGATATTTCCAAAGTTGGAGGTCTGGTCATGTGAAGTCTTCAGATTGTTTTACTGCTTATGTTTCAATTTACTGTTTCTGTGCCTTTCTGAAACAGTTCTTTGAAGGAGTTGAATGTTTAAAAATATAAACCATAAATATCGCATGACAGCTTCCTCCGATCAACTCTGACTGGAGAAGAAAATGAGAAATTGACATCTGTTTTTTCATCAGACTTGCACCTTCTTGCTGAGTGTACTGAAAACCGGACCTTCTAAAACAATAAACCTGCCCCAACAGAAAAAAAAAAAAGTTGAAAATGATGATTTGCCAGGTAGTCTGCCAAGCCCTTCCTTATACAACTTCCAGTCAAACTGGTCCTCAGAAAAAATACTGAAAAGACTAGGAAGAGCTGGTGAGTTTAACTCTCCTTGTTCTGAGGAAACGCAAGCTCAGGAAATAGCTGCAACTGCAGCCTAAGGAAGGCAACCTGCAGGACTGTACATTATTTTCCCCTTAAAGCAAGTCCCTGCTGCACCTAATGATCTTACCAGAACTGTGTTTTTTCTATTGTTAACAGAACTAGGACATCCACATTTTTACTCAGTGTCTTGTTTTCATTGGCTTACAAAAATACTCTCTCAGGTGCATGCGTTGTGGAGTGAAATAATGGAGAATGCAGGTCAACTATTTAGAAATTTACTCTCTTGTGGAAGAAATTGGGCTAAGAAGTGTCTTCGGGTGTTATAAAGCTCTAGGCCAATCTAGGAGGTTCACTAGTGTTAACAGTAATTTCTTAAATAGTGTTTTGCTGTATCGCTCTTGGTTCATCTCTTGGGGAAGATTAACACTACAGCAGCATGGATTTTCCAACTCAATTCATTAAATTAATTGCATACTTCTGAGTGCAAATTTGTGTTAATCTCCGAGTACTTCAGCATCAGCAGGTAACTGTGTCACACATGTACTTGCCATCCTCAGGAGCATTGCTGTATTCCTCATCTTCCAGCACTTCGTAGTCAAAGTCTAGGAGGTCTATTGGAATAGTGTATTTTCTGGCATAGTTCTGCTGAGCACCTGTTAAGAAGGCTTGAGTGAAGAAGAACCCCGAAATCCAGAAGACTGGTGGAGTGCCATTTTCATACCACTCCTGCAGCAAGAAAAAGAGAAGCAGAAAAGAAATATGTTGGATTTGATATATGATGGGGTTTGGGAAAGCATCAAAAGTAATTTCTGCCTTGTCATCTTCCTTTCAGAAAGCAGCAGTATTTTGAATGGCTGCCCTGCCATGTCTTTTTAACAAAGCTGTTCAAAATGTCACAAACTCGTAGGAAAAAAAAAAAAAAAAAAAAACCTTTTTCNGTTGTTCAAAATGTCACAAACTTGTAGGAAAAAAAAAAGCCACATTGCCCAGAAATATTTAGTTTATGTGAATGTATTACTCTGTTGTGGAAGTTCAGCAAATGACTCCTTCATTTTCTCTTTCTCCTCCCTTATCAGAGGCGGTTGAGCTTCCATCCTTGTTTGCTTGTGCGGGTGGAAGATCCCTAGCCAAATTCTTGCAGGCTGTTCTTAAAACTGTCCTGTTCCCCTTCCAAGACCAAAGTCACGTATGTAAAGTATGTGACAAGCACGTTGAGCATGAGGAGGGACAGTTTCCCTCATCATGAAAAAGGGAACTTAATTAAACCTCCAATGATTTGAAGATAATTTCATTTCATAGCTTATGTCATGGGGGCTTCTGTAAAATGCTAAAATAATGCCAGAATTCATTGGTTTCAGTTGTAATGCATGTGAGGTGTATAGTAATTACCAATAATTACTGCATGCAAGATGACATTTTTCTGATTGTTGCTAATGTCCGTTTTTGAGACTAACAATTTCAGAAAAATTCAGATTTTGCTACCATTATCTGCTACAGAGAATTATGGTAGTTACTAAACTGGTTGTCTCATCCCTAGTGGTTTCCTCAAAGGAAAGAATAATCCTTCTCGTAGGTTTTGGCAATTCCATCCTTGCACAAGCTGAATTTTTGTCCTGGGCTCTGTTCTAACAATGGCATTTGGTTTCCTTTACGTACTGCTGTGTTCAAAAACTCAAAGTAGGTGTTATCTGAGTAAATGCAGAATTTGCAAATATTTTTCTATACCTGAAAGCTGGATATTTCATTCTGTATCTGTGGGTGGGTTTTTTTGTTGTTGTTTTTTGGGTTTGTTTGTTTTAACCCAAATTTGATGCTGGAACCTTGGCCCATCTTGACATCTTTTTGCGACAGCATCTGTTTTTACATGAAGAAGGCTACCTGGTAGGAATTACGTATTTCATCTTCAGGTTTGAGCTGCCTAAATCAGTTCAGCCTTTAGTGCCAAAGGCATCTACTGGTCTTAAGCAATTGAAGATAACCAAGGTTCACCATGCACTGTCACTAAGCCACTTACTTTAACTAAGTTCTGTGAATCTGCAACCTTGGAGGCTCTGAACCCTGTTGATTCTCCCTAACTCATTCAGCCTCCTTCCGCCACACCCAGTGCAAAGCTTGGAATTTGGCCCTAGTTAATATAAAAGATCCAATGCTAAAATGCTTTTTGTTTTTGTAATTTAAACATTCTCATTGGACACTTAGCAATATCTTCTTATGTTCTGTGTTTCTGAGCTGCACTGCCATTACAGAGATGTGTGAGGAATTTGGGAGCCACTCAGCGACCGGCCTCGGAAGCCACGAGGGTGGAGTGGGTCCTACCGTCGCACGGACGGATCGCGTCCGAGGCAGGGGCTCCACGGGAAAGCCTGGCGCTTCCTCGGATGTCCCTCTCCCCAAACAGTGTGCCAAGGACCTAAGTTCTGCACGCCAGCTGCTCAGAGCGACTACACAAGTGCATGTGTGTGCACACGTGCACTTGTGGAGCTGTCAGAGTTTGAGCTTAGTAGTCAGCAATGAACAAACCCCTATAAACAGTGTGTGCGTTCTCACCTGTAAGAACTTCAGTCTACTAAGGAAGTCGTTCACATAGCTGCCGAGGGGCTTGAGGCTTGGGTAGGACTTACTCATCCATAATCCTGGAATTTTGCCTTTCAGAATGCTGTTTACCACTTCTTCCAGTTCAGCAGACATCACTACTAGTCCCTAAAAGAAATATGGAAAAGATGATGTCTAAATACTTCGTTTTGTTTATAACAGTGAATTGTTAAAGCCTCCCTTTAAGAATTAAAAATAACTCTTTTTCCAACAGGTTTAACCAGCCTGTAGCAAAATTGTACTGGAGCCACGCGATAATAGGAGAAAGTCAGCAGTCTGTTACTGCAGTCAGTTGTCATATGGGTTTCTTTCTTTTAGAAAGAAATACTTAAAAAAATCTCCCCCAGAAAAAGCAAATTCTTCAGAAATATGTTTTTTCCAGAGTGCTGCTGAGTTTTACTAATTAAAATGCTTATTTAGTTAGCTGTTTTCCCCAGCTTTTTTGTAGTGATTCTGCAAGGGTCTCTTGCAGTGACTCTTGTGACTTTTATTAGAAGTGACTTTTCTATTAGTCTAAATTTACAGATTTCTCAGTTTATGTTTTGGCTTGCGAGGGAGAAGTGGCTGGGGCTTCAGGAGCCCCAGTTGTTTCTTTGTTTTGTCTGTATGTTGGGGTAAGGTCAGTTAAGCCTTATCCAGCTTTAAGCTTAAGTAAGGGGGGGAAAAATGGCCCAAAACACACTGGTCTTCTGCGTTTTGCATAACTGTAAGTTGGGATTTCTAATTAGAACAAGGACCAGTTTTTTACTGTGGTGTCTGAAGATTGCTGCCTCTGAGGATTGCAGCCACTT
>VWPW01010794.1:0-15439 GCA_013389825.1 Crypturellus undulatus
CCAGTGCGCATGGAGGCCCTTGGAGGCCACACGGTAAAGCCTAAACCCTAACTCCTAACCCTAACCTTAACCCACCCTAACCCTAATCCCCAACCCTAAACCCCAATCCTAAACCCAACTCTAAATGGCTGTTTCTCTAACCCTAACCCTAAACGACCCTAACCCTAGCCCAACCCTAATGCCAAACCCTAAACGGCTCCACTGTTTCTAAACCCTAACCATAACCTTAAACCCTAACCCCAACCCTAACCCTAAATGGCAGCCTGTCATTAACCTTAAACGGCAGCTCCAACCGCAATGTTCCACTCACCTTTTGCAGTACTACAGGCAGAAAGCGAAAAAGTCCCCTCGGGGCCGCGTCCCAGGGCAGGGCACAAGCACCGGCACTGGGCCCACAGCCTGGGGGCGGCAGGGCTGGGTCCGGCGCCAGCCCCGCACGACGCCTGGACCCTGCTCCGCACCTGCTCCGAGAGCCCCCGTCCCCATCCCTATCCCATCCCTGCAGCCCAGGAAGCAGCTTCACGCCCGAACCCGCAGACAGAGACACAGCCCAGCACCCTGAAAAATATGACACATTTTATTGCCCCGCGCTGGGGCGGCTGTCCCCACGGCTGTCCCCATGGGTGTCCCCGCAGCCCCCAGTGCCTCCGCTCTCCGCAACCTCGACCCCACCACAAAGAAACCCCGTGACAGGTGCTGCTGGGTGAATATATATTTATATAATAAATCCGCACGTTAATAAAGTAAATAGGAACCTTCTCAATTTCATTTAAAAGAGCAGAATTTGGGGTAGGGGGGTGGGTTGCTTTTTTTTTTTTCTCTCCCTTTTTTTATTTTTTATTTTTTTTGGTCCTCAGAAAATCCTGCTCCAAGGGTGGAGGAAGGAGGTGGTGCCAAGTTGGGGGTGGAGGGGTGCGACATGGGCAGGTGCCTCCCTCTGCTTGGGACCCGGCCCCTATGGCTGGGGAGGGAAAGCTCCTTTGGGAGCCATTTGGCCCCCTCGGTATTTCCAGAGAGCCTGGGGAAGTAAAAAGGAAGGGGGGGGATGTCAGGCTCCACAGAGGCATAAATTAAAGAGGGGCCAAAAATCCAGGCAGGACGAAGGTGGAGCAGGAGGAATAGGGCTCCACTTTGACCACATTGGGATTTTCCATTAAGATCTTTTGAAAAAATAGAAGGGGATATATTAAAAAAAAAATAACCATTTGAAGCAGAGCCACCAAGCGCTTTGGTGCTCCCTCATCAGTGTCCCCCACCAAGAACCCCCAAAGCAAGTGAAGGTGAGAAACCCCCTGCTCCGAGCTGCCCACCCCGTCCCCGCTTATCCGAGCAAAGTGGGGAAACCAGAGAGAAAAAAATAAAATAAAATAACCATTGCATAGGTAATGTGGTCGGTATAATATGCAATAACCAGGAGGGTAGGTGAGCGCCCCAGGGGCTTTTCCATCCCCGGTGAGTGCGGGGAGAGGGGGGGACGTGAGTGGGAATGCGGGAGCCGGGAGCTCGGCCCCCCTGCCACAAAGCGCCAGCGCTCGGGAGCTGCCGCCACGGCTGCCTCACAGGTCGCTCTCGCCGTAGAGCGCTGTGGAGAAGGACTTGTAGTCGAGGGCGCCGGGGATGGCGTCCGGGCCCTGGTAGGGGGCCATGCGGGCGATGCAGTACTCGGCTTGGTCGGGGGGCAGCTCTCGTCTCAGCTCCTCGGCCGTGATGTAGTTCTGGGCAGGAGAGAGGATGCGGGGCAGAGCTGGGGGGGTGCCCGGGCACAGCCCCTGCCCAGCTCCCTCGGGGCTCCAGGGCGGGAGCTGCAAGTACTTTCCACCCCCTGCCCAGGGCACGTCCCCCACGGCTGACCTTGTCCCCAGCGAGGACCTTGAAGGAGGCGATGACCTGGTCAGCTGTGTCTGTGTCGGTCGTCTCCCGGGACATGAAGTCGATGAAGGCCTGGAAGGTGACGATGCCGCTGTTGTTGGGGTCCACGACACTCATGATGCGGTTGAACTCAGCGTCGCCCTGGGAGGAGGAGGAGGAGGAAAGGAGACGGATTTGTGGTGAGCACAGGTTGCACGGCCTCAATCCGGCAGCCCTGGAAGGGCAGGAGACTCCGCTCCCAGTCCCCAAGGATGGGGCAGCCCAGGTGCTTCCCCCGCTGTTGTCCCCACTGGCCCCCCCGGCCCCATCCAGCATCACTGAGCCCTCAAGCAGGAGCTGCCTCCACGCAGGAAGGTCCCAGCTGAGCGGCACAAGGAGACACCAGCACCAGCCACAGCCCCTCGCGCAGGAAAATAAAAGGAGGAGAAGGGAAAGGGAGAAGGAAAAAGGAGGGACTCGCAGAGAGCATACCAGGCTGTATCCCGTGGAGATAAGGAGAGCTCGGAAGTCATCTGTGTCCATGCTTCCTGTGCGCTTCTACTCCAAGAGCATGGCAGAGGAGGAAGAAGAGGAAGAGGTAGCCAGGAAGGGCAGAGATGGGCAGCGCATGCAGAGATGGGTGGAAGAAAGGACAGAAAACCGCAGCAGGGCAGCAAGGGGCATAGAAGGAAGAGAAAAACAAGCAGAGTGTCAGTCAAGGAGGCATTCTGGCAGCTGATGCCACAGGAAAAGGGGCCCAATGGGAAAATCCAGCACGAATACGGGTGGCGAAAGGAAGGGACCAGGAGATGGGGATGAAGGAAGAGAGAAAGGAGATACGTTAATGTGACAGCAATTGAGGGCTTCACAGCAGCGAGGCTCGGTACCTGTCTGTCATTTTCCACATCGTAGCCCAAGCTGATGAGGCAGGCTTTGAACTCCTCTGGGCCCAGGGAACCTCCATGGTCCTGGTGGCGGAGCCACACCAGGAAGCGAACGGCAACGTGCAAGTGGGCGGCAGGAGAGAAACGCACCAGCATCGAAGGAGGGATGGAGGGAGGGAAGGAATAGGGAAAAAACACTCTGTTAGTTGCGGGCAGGGGAGCTTGGGCTCCTGCGTCTCCCCCAGCACACTGTTGGGGTCCCCGTGGCTGTTGTGTGCCCCGCACCAAGGAGTTTCAAGGCAAACGGAGGGGCAAAAGATGCCCCAGGTCTTGCTGCTAATGGAAGAGGACAGCAGTGGGGGAAAGTCATAGGGAAGCTGCTGGGCTCTCAGGTACCTTGTCGAAGTGGTTGAAGGAAGCCCTGAACTCCTGCATCTGCTCCTGGCTGATGCCCTTGGCGTCACGGGTCAGGATCTGATTCTCTACCTCATTGATGGTGCGGGCGATCGTGGTGAGAAGCTGCTCCCAGCCCACGCGGATGTGCTGCGGGAGGCAAGGGACATGTTCAGAATCCAAGGGTCTTGGTGGAAGTGACACCGACCCCTCTACCGCTTTGGCTTGCCCGCACAGGGTGACTGAGCTCCAACCGAGTCCTAGGGCAAAGGCTCAGGCCTCCCTTTTGCGCTTTTTCTTTGTATTTCAATCCTTTGAATCCAAGAGATTTTCTTTGGAAATCCCTTGTCATGTCAGGTGGCGCAGGGATGAGCACGAAGGGGCACCCACCTCCATGGTGTAGTTGGTGTGCTTGTTGTCGAAGATGAGTGCCTCTTGGATGAGCTGGTGCTGCTGCTCCAGCAGGTCGATGTTGGGCTTGTAGTCGACGATGCTCTGCTCGTACTGCTTGAGGTGGCTGAGCTGGTCCTCCAGGGTGCCGTTCATCTCAATAGAGATGCGCCCGATCTCCTGTGGGGCACAGGAGCGGCTGGACTCAGGGACAATGCTAGTCCCGGGACAGCAGATGGCACTCGGGAGGTGCCCCCAAAGCCCCGTGGCAAGCGGAATGCGGCCCTTACCTCCATCTTGGTCTGGATCCAGGGTCCCACAATGTTGGCCTGGCTGGCGAACTGCCGCCGTAAGTGCTCGTTGGACTGCTGCTTGCTCTGCTCGTCGAGCAGCGCGTGGTCCCTCTTGGGCACCAGCTGCTGGACCTGGGCGGCAGAAAGGAGCTGCACTGCAAAAGCCGCCAGGCCCTGCAGCACCCAGGCAAAGAGGCAGCAGGGAAGGGGTGCTATTTTGGGGAGGCTGTGGGAAGGCACGGCCATAGAACCGTCTGAGCGCAGCTCAGGGAGATGCAGTAGGAAAGGGTTTCTGGAGCCTCCAGCCACTCGCATCTCGTTTTAGCAATGGCTGAAGCCAAAAGGCAGCTTGTTTTGCAGTAGGGACTTCCAGGATCAGGGATGTCCTGAGACACATCTACGGCAAGGGGGCTCACCCGTTCCCACTTGGAATTGATGATGTGTGGGGTGACCGAAGTGTAGGGGTTATTCCCAGACAGCTTGATGCTGTTGAAGTCAGCAATCCTCTGTGCCTCCCTCTGGATGCCCAGGATGGCTTCACGCTCCTTGTCTGCATCGGGCAGGGTGGACTTGAACTGGTCATGAGCGGCAATCAGGCCCTGCAAGGGACAGAATCCACGTTACATCCCAGAGCAGCATGGCCATGTCGGAGAAGCCACCTCAGAGCAAGAGATAAGAGACATGTGGAAAGCTGAAGGGCACGGAGCCTTCTCCTGCTTCCTACCTCGATCTCCTCGATGGTGTGGACAATGAACATGTCCTGCAGATCTTCCATGGCGCTCTCCATCCAGTTATTGAAGGGCGCCGCTCGCTTCGCATACTCAAGATGCAGCTCGTCGATTGTTTCCAGTTGCTTTTCTGTTTTCTGCAGGAAGGCGGCACGTGCATGGGATGAGTTAGGGATGGAGAAGCTTCCCTGGCAGCAGGAAGGTTGCCCCTCTTGCTGCGATTTGGGGTAGGGACATGGAGGTTCTTACCTCGAGGGCCTCTCTCCTGCTGTGGGTCAAGGAACCCAGAACATCCCACTGGTCACAGATCTTCTGGCACCGGGCATTGACGCTGGGCGAGTCATAATAATCCAGTTCACTTTAGGGGGGCAAAGGGAAGAGAAGGGCAGGGTGAAGATGCAGGAGGAGGCAGTGGGCTGCAGAGGCCGGGGCTGGAAAGAGACAGCTCATTCTGGGAGCAAGGCGGCTCCGGACTACTTAAAAGCCCTGAGCTCCCAATAGCTGCTCCTGCAGCCCGGCTGGCTCTACAGCTTTTCCATGCAGGAACACGGCAGTGGCATGTCCCTGTTTCCCAAGTTCTCGGCTGTTCGAGCCGCCCGAATAAGGGCTCCATTCATGGCTTCACCCTGCCTTTGGCTTGCAGTGTACTAATTGTGTGCAAGTTTATCTGTCTGGAAAAAATAGCAGGCAGTGCGCTGCTCCCTGGAAGCCCTTTACAATAACTGTATTCTGAGCGTGCATGGAGCGCAGGGGGAAGGGAAGGGGCAGAACAATAGAGGCACTGTGCGGCCGCGGCGCTCGCTCCGAGCCCTGTCCCTGCCCAAAAAGTGTCACGGAGTATTTGGACGCAGGGTGGCAGCAGCAAAGGACTCCCGGGGCAGGAGCTGCCGGGCACTTGGGAACATACTTGAGCTCCTGCGCGATGGCTGCGATCTGCTCCACGCGGTCCTGGTGGGCGGCCAGGTCGCTCTCAAAGGCCTCGTGCTTCCTGATGAGGGCTTTGATGTCCGACAGCGTGGCCGTCTCGTAGTCCTTCTGTCTCAGCATGGCCTCCTTACCTAGGGACAGGAGGGCGATGGCTGCATTTGGACTGGCCCGCGCTGTCAGCGCCAAGGGTCATTCAAGGAACAGAGGTTTCCTCTCCGATCCATGCGCTGCTTGCCCTCCCGGCATGGCACGAAGCACCCATCTGGCCCCCAAATAACGGGTCAGTGTTGGTTTCTCAGCAGGCCAGGCTTGCCCAAAGCAGCTCATCTTCTCCCCTGCCCAAAATGTTGCCCTTTCCCTGGCAAATTAGCTACCTTCGGTCCAGGACTCGTGGATGGAGGCCTTCTGCCGGAATTTCTCCGCCAGGTGGTCGAGCCGCTCGAGCCGCCGGATCTCGTTGAGCAGCCACTCCTCGTAGCCCTTCTCTGCCTGCTCCAGGTGCTGCCAGCCGGTGTTGATGTCCTGCAGGTGTGATGATGGTCAGAGGGGCTCCCATCACTTCAGGGACCCCGTCTGCTCAGGGCAGGGCTCTTGGGAGAGGGGTAAATCCCCCGCAAAGCAAATTCTTGCAGAACAAACACTGAAGAGCTGCGCTCTCCGGCAGCAGCACCAGGCCCTGCATCCGCCACTGTCCCGGTCCCCTCCAGGCCACCTCGCGTCGCTCCCCACTGCTGACTCACCGACACCATCTTCCCCTCTGAGGGCATGAACGCGGGCCGGTTGCTCAGGCGCAGCTTGGTCTGCAGGGTGTTGAAGTTGATCTCCAGCTGGCATTTCTCCTGCACTTTGGGAGGCTTGTGGATACGCCGGTAGTCACGGAAGTCCTCCAGCTTCTGCTGCATCTCCTGGATGGTCTTCTGAGGGCTGCGGTCTTCCAGCCAGGGGATAGTGCGTTTAATCCACTCTAGCAGCTGCAGTGGAGAAAGGAGATGCACTCAGTCAAAGGAAAGAGCGGTCAGGGCCGCACCGACTCGTACGGCTCGAGGGGAAGGCAGGCAGCGTGTGGGAGCTGCCAGGAAAAGAGCCTCTGCAAGAAGGGGCCTTACATCGGACGCCAGCTTCTCGTAGTCCTCCATGAGGTGCTCGTTTTCCTGGTTCACGGCCAGCACTTTGCAGATGCGGTTCGCCGCTGTCTCGGCCTAGATGGGGAGAGCAGCCCGTGGGGGAACAAGTTGGACCCCGTTGCAGCAAGAGGCTGCAGCCCTCGGCTCATCCAACCCCTTCCTGGCCGAATGAGCGCTTCTGCCGGAGCAGCTTTCCGGCGGCTTTTTCCAGCACCCTTCGGCACCAGCTTTTACCCAGGAGGAGCCACTCCGTGCAGCCTGCAGCTCAAGCGGAACAACCCAAACCTTGCCGGGTGCTTTGTGGAAAACCCAGGCCGCGGCGGGAGCAGAACCCGCGCTCCCTTCCCGCTGCCTCCGCAGCTTTTCCTCTGCTTCTCCCCAGCCCTGCCGGCAGCTTCGGTGCTCTTGGAGCGCCTCGCTGCAAGGGGCTGTTGTAGACACACGGAAACGCAACCAGCGAGACGGAGATCCCCTTTCCCCTGGCCAGGAACACCCCAACACTGCTGGAGCCTCTGATGGGGGCTATTACCAGCAGTCAGGTGTCACCGAGGCAGTTTACGGCGCAGCCACTTGCTCCAAGCTGGCCTTTCCCAAGGGTTAAACCCCATCCCACTGCCTCCCTCTGTCCCGGGACAGAGCCCGGCTGGCACCCTGCCTGGCTGATGCAGAGAAGCAATACTGGGGATCGAGTACCTGGGAGGTAGCACAGAAAGAGTCCAAGAGCAGGAGGTGAAACGCAGGCCCCCACAGAGCTAGCGGAGAGGCTCTGCGAAGGACGGGGAGAGGAGAGAGAGATGGGGAAAGAAACCACCACAGAAGGGGGCCGAAAAACCCAACGGCCAGGAACTAAAGCAGACCAAAGCGAAGCAGACGGTGCCCTGGGGACTCTGGGGAAGTTCATCAAGGTTATCTCTAGTCCTTGAAGGTGACAAAGCCAAACTGCTCAAGCAGGAGGAGACCCTTCCAGCTGCTTTGTAGCTCAGCCTCCCAGTTGGAGGTGGCTGGATGAGGAAGAGGAGGGAAGGAAGAAGAGCAAAGGCTAAGCCTGCAGCAGACACCCCCAGAGCCGAGGCACTCGGCACTCCCCGCCACTATTATAGTCTTATTCTTAATTGAAAAAAAAGCAAAAACAGCCATAATTTGGAGAAAACCGCACTGAGTGTCTCCAGCCACAGTGGGTCAGACAAGCCCTGCATGATTGCACTTCGGGGATGCCCAGTGCAGCCGACCCTGCCTTCACCCAGGGCAGCAGTCACCTCTTTTCCCCGCAGTGTCATCCTTGCTCACCCGCGGGCAGGGACAGTGCCGCCTTCCCAGAGCCCTTGGGAAGGGCCTGCTTGGAAGCACTTCCCTGCTCGCACACATCCCTGCACATTAGCTGCAAGGGCCGCAGAGCGAAGACCCTGGCTCTGCCGCGGCTGCGAGGAAGAAGAGCCGAGGAAGCAGCCCGGCTCTTCGCTCTTAACAGGGATATAGGTTTTGCTCTCCTAGGGCTGAAGCAGAGGGCAGGCTGCTCTTGCTTTTACACCTCAAGAAGCCGTGCAGCAGTGTAACAAGCTTCGAGAAAGGACCAGGTTAGTAGCAGTTCACCCCAGTCACCTCCAGCAGCAGCGCCCAGCCAAGCTCACCTTCTGAGCCCCCGAGAAAGCGTGGTAGAAGCAGGAAACGTATGTCATGATGGCCTTCTCATCGGGCCTGAGAGTGCCTACAATATCTGCGCAGAGAGAAAGGGAGGAGAAAGGGTGAAGGAGCAGCACAGGAATCTCCAAACCCCTCGAGCATGCAGCGGAGGGGAACAAGCGCTTGCTTGGGACCGGAATCCAAACCGGAGCTGGCTGACAGGGGCATTTCTGTCGCTGCGCTTCCTTTGCTTTTGAGCCCAGCCTCTTTCCGAGCACCAGGGCCTTGTTTTCGAGGCATTAACTACCAAGTTGCAGCAGGCAGCTTTATGGAGCTTGCAGGAGTTTGCCGGTGCCCCAGGTTACTGTCAGACTGGCACTCTGCCCAGTACTTGGCCTTGCTGCTCTGCTATGAAATTACAGACAGAGGCAGGGAAGCCAAGCAGCTTTTTAAACCCGCGTGAACAAACTGAGGTTTGGTTCCCAGTCAACGAGAGACAACAGCCATCTGAAAGAGAAGTCAAATGAGTGTAGGATGCCGCAGTTGGGAAATGTTACAGCAAGATGGACACAGCCGCCTCCGGTACCTTCTGAGCCCCAGAAAAGGCATGGTAGAAGCTTGACACATAGGTCATGATGGCTTTCTCATCAGGGCGGGCTGTGTTGACAATGTCTGCAAGTGAACAACAAAGGTTAGATGGAGACGGGGGTACTCATTTCCTGACGTGAGCCAGAAGCGCTCACCAAGCTGCGTCTAGCACAACGTCTAGAAGCCAGCTCTTCTTTACGCTGGAATCCCCCAAATAAGCAGCTCTTAGAAGCCGGCTAACTACACCTGTACAAGCAGAAGAGCGTGTTAAAACCAGGCCCCATTACACTCAACCCAAAGCCCTGAGCCACCAGCATCTTGTCTTGGTGCCTGAAGGGGTAGATTTTCCATCAGAACTCGGACAAAACCGCGTCTGGAGGAAGGTCGCTCGTCAGCAGTGTGGGAAAGCTCAAAGTGCCTGGACTGCTTACCCTCTGCATCCAACATCTTGGGGATGTCCAGGTATTTTTCCGCCACTTCGAAGGCATTGTTCAGGTTTGTCACAGGGTCATCCTAGAAAAGGGGGGGAAAAAAAACATATTGAAGGACCGTCCAAGCAGATCATGGCTTCAGGCAGCACAGAAGAGTTGTGACAGCTTGCCCACATACATCTCAAATCCAGGCATTGCCCAGGAAGCTACAGCTGTTTTCTGAATCTCTATCCGTTTCCCATTCCCACACTGCTGAGAAGATGCAGAGGACTGAAGGGCAACCGTGCTGCTCCCTCAGCTCAAAAAACAGTATTTAGAGGAGAAAAGCAGTGGGGAAGAGGCTACACTACCACTTCAGGTGCTTTACCTTTCTGAGCTTGTCATATTCGATGAGCTCAGGCCTGTGCCTGTGGATCAAGGCATTGAAAGCAAGACCATCTTTCCAGCTGCAAGAGAGAAGAGAGTGAGATTGCTGCTGCAGGACAGAGGTTCAATTTATGCTACCAACACCGGTTGTGGAGCGCTGTGTCAAGGGTCCCCTCGCAACCGGCCTCCCAGGGCTGTTACCTGATGTGAAAGTTCTGCACGTTGACGTTCTTGTACGGGGCCGTCTTCCTCTGGCACCACAGTAGCAAACCTTCTTTTGCAGAGGTCTCTGCAAAGACACCGACATCTGGGCTTCGCCTCAGAGTTCAGCGGCAGAACTAAGCCCAGACCCACTTAACAGCTGAAAACTGTTCCCTAAAGGGAGGCAGCTCAGGTGGCTCGACAGCCCTGCAAGAGTGGCACGGGCTGCGCACTGGGTTTGGTTAACAGCGCTGCGCACGTTTCCTCCGATCCCCCGGCCGCTTACCTTCCACGGAGATGTCCTGGATGGCGAACCGCAGGATAATTGTCCATATCATGCCCAGCGTCATCTTGGCATTACCGTCTACGATCTCTGCAAGCAAAAAGGAGAAGCCAGACTTTCACCTCGCTGCGGTTGGAGATGGGACACGTCACCTCCCACCCATGTGCACAGGGAGAACAATTTCAAGGGGCACCCAAGCTCAGCACAGCAGCTAGAGGTGTTGGAGCAGCACCCGAGATGCCCGACGCCAGGACTTGTGCTTGTCACCCACTCTTGGGTGCTCGTCACCCAAGCTGCTCCACGCTTTGCTCACTTAGCGCCCACCATGCCCAAGGCAATCCAACTCCAGAGTAATCATTCTCCGCAAAAGGAAGATCTTTTCCATCTCTGGCGTCGCGCTGCCTTTGGGAACAGCCTCTCTCCAAGCTCAGCGCAGTCCGTATCCGCAGCATCCCCATGGCAAAGTCTGTACCAGCCTGACCACGGAGCAGCCTTTGGGATCGCCTCTCGGTCAGGCGTTCACTTGAACGGGTCAGCGCGAAACGTCTCGTCTCTTGAGCAACCAGCCCTCCCCCGGAGCACGCATGGGGGGATTAAGCCGAGACGCTCCAAGCCCGGTTGTCTGCAACAACTGTTCAGCTGCCGTGGGAGACGGCGGCGGGTAAAGCGCCTGCTGCAATCACTGCCGCACCCTCGCGCTTGTACGTTCACGCGGCACCGGTTGGAACACGCACCGGGCTCAGGCGCGGGCAGCCTCCTCCGGCAGCAACGCGACGCCAGCCGATGCACTTCAAAGACGCGGCCCTGGCGCAAACTGCAGCACTTCGCCCTCTCCAAACTGGCTCGGCAAGGTGAGGAGCTGCCAAGCGGGGCCCGATGGGTCCAGCGTGACTGTGGGGAAGCTTCGGAGCTGGCCTCACGTTTTGAGAGAGGCACGAGGACGTGCAGGACAAGCTCTTCAGCAAGTGACACGGTCCCAGTTGCTGCCCAGAAAGATGAACTACGCCCCGCTAGGAAAATCTTCTTCCAAAGCCTCAGCACGGCCCTCTGGGGCACAGGGAAACCTCAGAGCTCAGCGGGCAGGTGGAATTAAACCCAGCGTTTAACGAGCTGCTCTGAAGCCGGCACACTCGGAGCGGTGCAGCTCTCCCACAGCAGCTTTGAAGAGCAAGCCGCTGGTTTCCATGCCGGCTCACATTTGTTATGCAAATCCTCCAAATGCACCGGTTGGGCGTGAGTGAAACAGCCGGCCGCTTGCCAAAAGAAAGGCCCTCAAGCTGCCAGATGCACGAGACTTATTTTGCAACTCAAGCAAAACTGAAGCAAAGGTTTTCTGCTCTGCTTCGCTAGGTTGTTTTTATATAGAGACCAAATAAATACAGCTGGGACAGAGGCAGAGCCGGGAGCTGGCTCAGCTGTGGCAAAGCACGCGGCTAAGGAACGTCAGAGATCCTCACCTCACGGCAGCAATTTTGTTTTTCAAACCAAAACAACTTTCCTGCCAGCACGTACACTTGGCAACCTCCAAAGGAATGCCAGGCGGAGGGACTCAGATTCACACAGATGCAAAATAGGCGGCTTCTGAGGACGTTTTCTGGCTGTTTTTTTTAACCGATCGCTACTGGCAATTAGCCCGAGACGGCAGCAGGCACCCGCACAATGAGCCCTAGAGACGGTCAAGCCTTCCCGCTGATCATGGAACATCCCTTCGGATCGCCTGGAGCCTGGCACCGCTTCTGCCAGGCCCAGCAAAAGCCGGTTGCGCAAGGGCTTCCCCGAAACCAGCCCAGCCCTGGCGAGGGAGGCGCCTCCACCTCGAACCTTCAGACTCCAAGAGAGCAGGAAGGAGTCGGGCTCCTCGCAGCGCTTCCCTGACCGACTCTCGGGTGACTCCGTCAAATTGGTGACACAGATGACACGAGCGTGTGGTGGCTGCCCGGGGGCCCTCCCGCTACGTGGCACAACCCGAAGAACCCACACAGAGCGTCCAGATGTGCCAGAGGCCTGAACAAACTCACCTTCGGCTCCTATAGAGACCAGCTTGACGCCTTTGCTAGCGATGAAATCGAGAGCTTTGTTCACGTTGTTGATCTTGTGCACCCTCATCTTGCCCCGCTCCGGTTTTGGCAGTCGCTCCCCTGAAAAAAAAATAATTGCCTTGGTCAGAAGCTTTGGCTTAAGGTAAAAGCTAAAGAATATCAAGGCAGACAAGACAGATGAGCCCTTCGCGGCAGCGTTGTGACAAGATGCTCACTTTTAAGTATTTCCACACGTTTCTATTAGAAGGAAACAGAAATACATGTCCCAGCACAGGGCAACATCTCCTCCCGTGACTCCCGTGCTAAGAGCATCTCCGAGCGCCACAAAGCTTATGGGGAAAACGGGTTGCTTGACTCACCCGAAATCACCTCCAGCAACAGCATGAGCTTGAGGCCATCGCGAAAGTCCTCGTCGATGTTCTCGATCTGCGTGCCAGCCTTGCGCAGGTGGGAGTTGCACCAGGCCGTGAACGTCTAGGATGAGGCAGCGGGAGCAAAGTGAGACCTTCGGGGGCCTCGCGTCACGTTGGAAATGGGGATTTTCCGCTTTTCCTCCCCATTTGCCTCCTCTCCCCCCACCCCACTCTGCCTCTCCCGTGAATGCGGGATTGTTCGGAGCGGCCGGCTGAGCTCACGGGCCGGGAATGCGGCCGCGGCGGCTTTAACGAGCCATTCATGTGCGGGCTGAGAGGGGGAGAGCCGTTCCCAGGCCAAAAGCCGAGGCCGTGGAGACATGGGATTGGGATTCACGAGCCGGGCTCTGCTCCATCCTCCCTAGGGGACGTGTCAAAAAAGACTCTGCCAACCGACGGCCAGACCGGCCATGAGATGGAGACACGGCCGCAGGCCGGAGCAAGGTTTCTCGCACGGCCACAAACAAGGAAACGGCCCGCGACGCTGCGGATGATCCCGCAGACCCCAAGGAAAAATGCAGCTTCCTGCCCTGGAGACAGTCCGGCCTTGGGAAGCTGCAGCAGGGAGGGAGCCCTGCGTGGAGCCGGCGCCTTTCCCAAGGGGCAGCTCCTCGGGACGGGCCGGAGCGCCGAGCGGAGCAGGGGCCGGCACTGGCCAAAGCTCCAGCTGGGCTGTGGTGCTCCCAGCTTGGAGCTGAAAATATTGCTAAAAAAGGAGATTCCCCATCTGCTTCTGGCATTTCCTTCCCACGGGAGGTGCCGGGAAAACGCTTTCCAGGCATTGTGGCAGCATCTGGAACCAGCATCTTCGATCTAAAGCGCTTTCAAAGCACGAAAGTGGGAAGAGACCAACATGGGGCTGATCCAGGTGCTGCTGGGCCGGCTCTGCACACCGGGACACCCGCAATCCCCGCGCATTTCGCCACCTTCCCTCCCTTCAGGGCAAACACGACCGAACTTTGGCCCCAGAGGCTGTCATGGAGGCTGCATTTTTTCAGGAATACCCCGGGGCAGGAGCGGATCCGCATTTTCCCATGGGTTTCCTGCATGCGATCACTAACCCAAGCCCTGGGCTGGTGGGAACAACAAGCTCCGGCATCAGAAAAGACCCACAGAAAATGCCCGAGTGCCAGGGAGCTAAAAACAGAGCCAGAAACAGCTCCAACTGCTCCTGGACATCACTGAGACTAAACAAAGCGCCAGCATGTGGGAAGGAAGGGATTTCTAGGCCCATTTTCCCAGTTTTCCCCAGTGCCTTGCACTGGGGCTAGAGCAGCCTGGTGTGAGCAGGAGGTCGCTCGCTTGTCACTGCCCTGAGCTTTAATTGTTGTTTTCCCCTAATTTGCTGCTCCCGAACAAGCAAGGAAGAGGCTGGCCAAGCGGATTCTCCTCATTCCTTGCCCTTATTAGGCTCTTGACTCTGTCGCGGGGCGGGGGGACCGGCCGCAGGAAACAGCCCTTGGGCGTGGGCTGTGGGACAAGTGTCCCGTTCCCAGACGGCTGGATTTGAGCCAAAAAGGAAGCGGGACAAAAGGCGGCGGGGAGGGAAAGCGAGGCGGCAGGTGAGTCACAGCCGGGCGGCACACTCGCATTCCTGTAGCTCGGCAGCCACTCCAAAACCAGCGGCCGGGCGGGTGACGATCCCACTCCAGATCCCATCGGAAGGGCGACTTCTCCCTCTCCTCCAGCAGCAGGTTTCGGGAGTTAAATATAAATCTCCCCACAAGAGTTTGCGCCATTAGGTCATGGGAAACTCAAGGTAATTCCCCACTCTCGGCAAGCGGAAAAAGCCTCGGATCCAGCCCAACGTTGGTATCTTCAAACGTTTTTGCCATAAAAATTTGCTGCAAATGCCAAAAAAAAAAAAAAAAAGGAAAAAAAAGAAAAGAAAAAAAAGAGACACAATCCCACAGTCCAGCACAGGGAAAAACACCAGGAGTCTCAGGGCAAATCCACTGCCTTTTCCTCAGGCCCCGAAGGCAGCAGGAGCTGCAGGCAGAGCGCGGGATGTTTCCTGCCACACCGGGAGCTCCAGGGCGGATGTTTGCCTTTGGAAAGGGACCAAGAATGTCCCAGGCGGCAAGCGGAGACACGGAGCAGTCCCAGCCATTAGCTCAGCACCGTAAACACTCCACGGTCATTAAGAATCCCGGGACAATCCGACCGCGACCGGCGGCCGCAGCAGCTCGCTGCCGGCACGGAGGCCGTTTGGCAGGAGAAGGAGACACGGATCCCAGCAGGATTTGCCGGACCGGTCGGAACGCGCTCGCTATCGTGGCCGGAGGCGGCTCCCACTCGCTTCCTCAAGGCCGCCGCGCTGGCGCTAAGTTTTTTCCCAGCACGGAAGGCGGGAGCGCGCAGACAGGCTGCGTTCCGGCCCAGCTTTTCCTTGCGGATGCGCTCGGAAGAGCGGCGGAGAACGCGGGCAGATTTCACCCGGCTGCTCCAGCCGCATAGCTGAGATTCCAGGAGGGAATCCGCTCCAAGGCCAGGATGCTCCTTGGATACTCGCACTCCGACCACACACACGCTCAGCGCGGCCGGAACAAAATATTCCCTCCGCAAGCTCCTTCTCCTGCCAACACAGGGGCTAAAAATTCCTCCGCCTCCACGGCTCCCGCTCTGTATTCTTAGCTCCAACAGGCAGCAATTAGGGTAATTAAACCAAATAGCAGATGCCACCTCGAGCTCCTGCCTGCAAACAAACCCAAGCGGCCACAAACGGGCTCTCGCTGTTAGCCAGCGGGGACGCCGGGGCCGATCCAACGCGACGGCGGAAGGGCACGAGGTTCCGCGCTCGAGTCCCAGGGGCTCCTGGCGAAACGGCCGGCGGCCCCGGGATGCAGCGGGGACGCGGGGGGCGGCCCCGGGATGCAGCGGGGACGCGGGGGGCGGCCCCGGGATGCAGCGG
>VWPW01010796.1:0-34298 GCA_013389825.1 Crypturellus undulatus
AAAAAAAAAGGAACCCAGCAGCAAAATTACACGCAAAAGAAGAACAAGAGGAAGGTGTAGGAAGGCAGCCAAAGTAAGATTTTCTTCCGATTTCTTCCAGTTTGGGAATTATTTAAAGTTCTCATTAAAGCACCGGTGCTTCTTGCAGGCAAAAGGCAGCATTTGACCTAAATCGCCGAGTCCAAACTGCGTTGGATAGGATTTAAAACCTCATATTCTGTTGAGCTAAATATATCCTTAATGACTAGCTTCATCAATTATGCTAGGGGCTTTAAAGGCCATTTGCTTATGCAGAAGAGTGCCTTAAGTTTCATTACTACAGTAACCAAAAATACACAAACACTGCTTGGCAGTCAGGCCTCTCCAGCAGCCGCTCGGGCTGCCCGAGCAGCCTTGGGAAACCCTTGGAGCGGGAGGATAAACCTGGAAGCGGAGGAGACCGTTTTCTCAGCAGGTCGCCCCAGGGCTAAAATTAATTTTCGCAGGAGGTTACGATTAGCACAATCGTTCTAACACCAGGGACTGGAGGGTGCCTCATTCGAGCAAAACCAGGGATGGCCACCGCAAAAAAGGTACGAGCAGGATCAACAAGGCACAACGCTGGGGCCTGAGAGAGGGAGAAAATAAAATTAGACTGAAAAACTACACGCGTGGAGATTCGTTTGGTTCCATTTTGTCCTAGGGAAAAAAAAAAAATCTCTATTTTGCGTTCTTTTGTGTGAAAGCGCAAAGACTTTCTGTGCTCTGCGAAAATGGGTCATCCGTACGTTTTAATAGAGGATTCTTGGCAAATCCGAAGCCAAGGGAAGTAATGGCTGTGTCGTTTGGTAGCCTTCGGACACGACAACTGCAATAACACGGCCCAGACCGAGGTACATGAACGTGCTGAGCGCAAGCACCACGAGCAGCACTGAGCAATGCAGACGGCAACTTCCCAAACTTTCCCCCTTTCCCATGCCGTTCTCCCATCACTTCTGTATAGATTACGAACATCCAACGCCAGTAGCTCAGTAGCTCGAGGAAGAGCCGAGGTTCTATTTTTAAGCCCGAGCGGAAATTAAGGAAATATTCTTAAATGTTTCCCACCACGGGAACTCAAACCTGTGGGAAAAACACGGCAGGATTTCCTTTTGCTTGTAAAGGCAACTTTCCCCATTGTTGGGCACTCGACCCAAATGCAGGGAGGATATTCCTGCTTTTTAGGTTTTGGGGGCAGGGGAACATTGCCTCGCTGTTAAGTCATTTATAGAAGAAACCTATTTTTCTGGAGATTTGGTCCACCTTATAGAAAAACACTTATAAAAACTATCTATTAAGGTTCAAGTAGCTTAATTTTTAACTATGGAATCGATGGCAAAGGCTGGTGAAGCCAGGTATCCGTCAACCCCTGCCAAACTCAAAGATTTTGGTGTCTACTTCTCCAAAGCAGCACTGGAGAAGCTTTAACTACACTAATTTCCAAATATAAATAATATAAATATCTATATTATTTTTGTGCTGCACGCAGATTCCTTCACAGATAATTCCTAAGCATGTCAGCAATACCCATATCCAAACATCTCAGGCACTGGTGGCAAAATGCTCAATTAAGTCATCTGAAAGACATCATGGATGGGAGGAGCGAGGCTAATAACCCGCAGCTGTGCAACAGAACCAGGCTCAAGCCCTTTGGATGCTGCGACTTGATTTTTATGCCCCGGTGTTAACTAAGAATCATTCCACAGACTGTTGGTTATTTTACACTACACTTAAACACAGTCAGCAGGCCCGTGGTTTCCTCCTGTGAGGAGCCAAGTACTTGCCAATATGAAACTGTAAGCAGTGCCACCATCTATAACCCTGTCCTACAAAACAAGTCCTTGGAATATCCTACCTGCAAGCTACATAAAGTGTGTATAGCACACACGTATACACATAAACAGCCTTAAATATCCAGCTCAATTCATGCTATACGCAGCCTCCCGTTTGTTTTGAAATGCTGCATTTTAGTTTTTCTTTAAGCAGTGAATCAACGGTATCGTTATAGCAGGCAGTGGAAAACTTAGGGATCGAGGAGGACTTGGACAGCCTGGAAATGCTTTGATTTTGGGCAGCCCAAGCAATTCAAAGCAGACCCTAATGTCTCCCTTCCTGTCATTTCTGAGAGAAGACAAAAGTTGCCCCAAATCTAGGAATCTGGACTCCTCATTTCCTATCTGTGCCTTTCTTTCGCGCCACCCTACAAGGACAGGCACATCCATCTTACTATTAAAGTGACTGAACACAAAATATTTAACACGACCGGTGATAATGAGTTACCTCTGGGTTTAAGAGTTAACGTTCAGTTTAAGAGTTAACATTCAATTCTGAGAAAGGGCTCAACTTCGGATTTCTCCTAGAGAGAGATTTATTTCTAGGAACATTTCTGGTGCATTCCATCTCCATCAGATGGAACCTCCTCTCAGCCACCTCAAAGACAAAATAACCGCAAGCTGATTATTCTTCAGGAAAAACTGGTATTCTTCAGCACTGAGAGGCCACGGCATCAATGGGAGCTCTCCTGTCAGGACTATACATTCAAATTCCCAATCCAGATCCTAACCTGAGAGATTGGGAAATGTCTTATCAATCCTCAGCTCTCACTCAGACTCCTCTCTGATCTCGGGAAACCTCTTCATGCCTTTACTGGCCACCTTTAAGAGTGCCCACATTTATTTTCCTAATTCTTGCCTTACCTTTTTGAGTGGCTAACTTCTCCCAGACTCGCTCTTATGACGGGTTAATACAATTTCTGCAAAAAGAGCCTCAGTATCTAAGGGCATTGGATGAGGATTTAACCGGTTTTGCCCCTGGGACCACTGAGCTTCAACCACGTGCAACAGGTCAACCTCCTTAAACCCTACGGGACGGGGCAGGCCCGTGAGCAGGAAAAATGTGTTCTCTTTCCCCGCAGTTTCCTCACTAGAAACCTGAAGCCTAACGGACACGCTGTGCATTTAGCTCATTGCTACAGTACCTGCATGTGGCAACAGCACCGCAGCGGCAGCGGATTAACAGCGGAGACGCCCGCTGCGGTCAGGCTGCTTCCAGCAGGCATCGCCGCGCTGACGCCCGACACGCGCCGAGCCTCCCGGAGCTGCAAAACACATCGGGGCTGCGGCACCGGCCCCCGCCGGGACCCCCAGCGAGGGCGAGCGGCGCTCGGGGCCCTCGCAGAAGCCTTGGGGATGGAGACGGTGCGCGCGATAGCACGGGGAATCCCTGCCAAAATTCTTTCCCCAAGAACACATCGCTCGCGCGACGCTCGGAACGGGCTGTTTTAATCCAGGCGGCTGCATTGCCGGTGCAGCCCCGAGAGGGAAGCCCCGTTTGGAGCCGTGTCTCCTGTTTACCGGCTCCTTTGTCCTTGAGTAACTGCAGGAGCTGCCTCCGTTCGCCAGCCTGCGAACACAACCACCGAAAAGGCTCCATCTCACCTGCTGCCGTACTCACCTCCACAAACGCGTCCCGCCGCCTCCCAGCGGGGCCGGGCCGGCGTCCCCCCATCGCGGCGCGGCCCCCAGCCGCCCCGTCATCCTCGGGGCCGCCGGCTGCNCTCACCTCCGCGAACGCGTCCCGCCGCCCCCCCATCGCGGCGCGGCCCCCAGCCGCCCCGTCATCCTCGGGGCCGCCGGCTGCTCCCGGCTGCCCAGGTAGGAAGGAGCCTGGCGCCACGCGGAGCCGCGCGCGCTCCCCGGGCGCCTCGCGGAAAGGCGCTCCCGCAGGGGCACGTTGCTTAGCAGAGCCTGCCTTGCCCCTGCACGGCCCCGCAGCAGCTGCGCCCCGTGCACGCACCCCCAATAAACAGATAAAAAGAAAATACGTTATATATATATATATATTATATATATACGCTATATATATATATATTGTGTGTGTGACAAGTTTGAACACCTCTGGAGGGGTTGGGAGCTCTGTCAGCGCCATGGCCGCTGCTTTGGTGTTTAATCCACTGGCTCGTTTCCTGCTCAGGGCTTCTTCCAAAGGCGATGCCTCCAGAGACAGAGCCTCTCTCAGCAGGTGGGAATCACCCGCTAAAGCCCCTACCACAAGCAGCTTTTCTCGTGTTTACATCGTATTGGCTACATGTTTTGGCTTCATTTAAAAAAAAACTTATATATATATACACACAGAAGATACATACATACAGCAGCTCTAGTCATGAGAGCATGACGTGAAACAAGCCAAGGCTTTCACAAAGTTTTCCTGCTTCCATGTGGACGGAAGAGTGGGGCAATCACCATGGGCTATTACCGTGCACCCGCGCTGTGAAAACGGAACCACTTCAGCTTATAAGAAACAGTTTAGAAACCTCAAACGAACAGAAAACCTCTTCTCCCTGATGCAGCCCCAACCTCCCCAACGGGTAACCCGGCTCCTTTCCAAGAAGCTTAATATCCGAAACCAGCTGCTTTGCTAAACGCTCCTGCAACAAAAGCAAAAAGGCACAAGGCTAATGTCAAGTAATGCTATTCCCATTTCCAAAACAGACTTTTGGGAGATATTTTTTCTACATCTGTTCACTTCACAACATTTTTGCTCAATACGAGTACTTTTAAAAGCAACTACTCTTTGTGTGCAAAGCTGCAGGCTTGCTCCACTTTTTAAAAAGATTTCTACAGCAAGTTTTGTATGTTTAAAGAGAGATAACTGCTCTCATTTTTCATGGCCCAGTTTTAAAGAAGAATTAAAAACTGCCGCTTAATTAAAACTAATATCTTTGCTGCTCAGGCATCAACATAACTGGATACAGTAAAGACATGTTGCAGCCTGCAGTCTGAAATTTAGTTTCAACACCAGGACAAAGTAGCTCACACTGGATCCTGGCAGGGAACTCCTGCCAAAATTGAACTTGGTTAAGGAGCTAATTCACCTCTTCATCCCTTGCTTGGCTTAAGTCACGATGTCAACGATTACATCTTCAGTGCAGAAAATGGGATGATCCTGCAGGAGTCCAAAACACCCCTTTGGAAAAAGGTTTCTCCCATCCCATCCCTAGCACAAGACCAGACCTTGAACCAAGTAAGAAGCACCAGTCTGAAATGCGTGGCTGTTTCATCTGCTTGTTTTGCCTTCGCAGACCAACACAAGAAGAAATTCCCACGGTGCTTTTGGTGAGGCAAGGAAGCCCTTTTAAATCTCATAAAGGGGGTAGCAGAGGTTACATCGTGTTACTTCTCTCTTGGTGCAAGGCAAAACGAAGAAACCATAAATGAAAAAAAAGGGGGGAGGGGGAGAAAATGAAAATTAATCTCTGTTGTACATAATAAATGGCAAATATAGGATTGAGAAGAACAGGAACCTAAGTGTTCCACATTCATCAGGCGAGACCAAATGGTCATGCTAAATCTATTTTTAAAGATTTTCTTTAATGTAGAATTAAAATATTTTTTCCTCGTTTACTAGGTTTAACTGTCTAGTTCCTTTTGCCAGTTAAAGACTCATTCAGCACTGAGAAAAGTCAGTGAAAAATGGCATGGAAGGGACTTTTAAATCTATCTGGCCCAAACTTCTCTCTAAGTATTTAGCTGTGCCTATATGCTATGCAACGATTGTGATAAAAAGGAGCTATTTGCTAACATTTATGGAACTCTGACATGAAAATAAAGCCAAATTTCCAATAAGTATCAAGAAGTGTATATGCTTGGATGTCACAGCTCTAAAAATGCTTCAGGATTTGCAAGCCCTCTCTCTCTCTCAAACCTGCCTCGCTGCTTCTCGGCTCTGCAGAAAAGTCATATCCTTTAAAGCTTCATAGTCTGATTTGGTAAATGGGAGGATCACTGCTGGTGCTGTGGCTCTCCTAAAGAAACAAAAAGAAAGGACAGCTTTAAAGGCATCTTTGTTTACGGGCTGGAGGGAAAAGACAAAACACTGCACGTTAAGATGATGAATGCATCCAACTTGGTGTGCGCACAATGTTTTTAACATCTTCTCACAACAAATTTGGAAAAACACTTTAGAGAGAAGGGGAGGAACGTTGAAAGGGAGGACTTTTCTTCAGGGGAGAAAGAAAAGAGCTGTTTGGTTTCTGTATGTGAATGCACCGTGAGTCACAGCACAGTTATCCACTGTGGATTAATTCACCACGCAGCGAATCTGCTCGTCTATTCAGACGGGAAGGCTTAACTCGTCCCTGTTGCCACGAACAGAAGCTGTCAATGATGCACTCACAGCTGCAGGTGACACAAGCCTTAGAAATTCAATTAGCCAAAAAGCATGTGCTAAAAGAAAACACTTTCCTCAATCATGCCAAGAAAGACCGCAGCAAAAAAAACCCACGGAATTTGGCATGTATGTGTTTTTCATTTCATGTTGGTCTTTTAAGCTTTCTAAAAACTAGTTTTAAAACCAGAAAACCCATCTAGCTTTTAAGATGGGTGATGAAGAAGCTGAGATCCTGCATTGCTTTTCCTTGTCCCCAGGAGTAAAATATCTGGTCCAGCAAACACAGGGGAATCCAGGCTACAACTGCACTTGCTATTTTAAGGCCCAACCACAGGCAATGCCACATCCACTTTGAAGCAATTGCAGTCCCTCAGTGTGAAGGCATTTCCCCAGCTCCTCAACAAAGTTATTTTTCCAGTTTCCTGCCATTTTGCACCAGAAATTGCTTTAAGCCCTTTGCAATGGATCCAAAATATCCTACCCCTTTTCTACGAAAACCAGCCCACACCCATCCTCTCCCTTTTTATTACAAAGCTTGGGAAAGCATCTCTGCAGCTTGACTTGCCATAGGGCAGGGTGCTGGAATACTCTCAGAGCCACAGGATGGCAAAACTTCTAGACACACCTGGCAAGCAGGAGCACTGGACAGAGAGTTTTATACAGGCATCACCAAAAAAAAGAGTATTTGTGGAACCAAAACCACGTGCATACACACTGTTTAGTCTGTGTATCCTACACTCAACCTGCTGCAACCAACTGAATCTCCTCCGTCTGGAAAAGGGCAACCCACAAAAACAACCAGAGGCAATAACCCTGAAAACTGCATTTTTTTCTACATCCCACAAAGTTACTCATTTTAAAAGACAGGACAGGTGAAAAAGCAAGTGTTTTGTTTCTCACAAAAATAAAGATGAAGAACAGGTTGCTCTAGCACGAATACAAAAAACAAAAGGTTCATGCGAAACAGATTTGAGTCTCTGGCCCAAATACCATCTTTTCACTGCAACAACTGTAGCTTTTCATTCTGCATCCCTCAAAACTTCCCCCTCTCTCTCTCTTTTCCTCGACACAGTCAGGCAAGTGGCGTTCAGTCACTTAGCACCGAGTCCCTNCCAAAACACCCCCCTCTCTCTCTCTCTTTTCCTTGACACAGAGAGGCAAGTAGCGTTCAGTCACTTAGCACCGAGTCCCTCAAAATTCACCCAAGAAGGTGACCACAGAACTCACCGCAGAGCCACCTGCCTGAATAATCCATTGGGAATGTGGACTCTCTTCCACAACCTCTCAGACTGAACACTGTCATTCCCATAGCACTTGCTCCAGAAGCACCATCCCGTGCCCTTCTCAGCACACTGCTCCTCCTCTTCAACATTGTCACACATGAAAAAGCAATAGGAAGAGAAGCAGTGTCTCTTAACCACAAAAACCTCCTGCAACATCACCGAAAAATCCACAGGAGCATGACAAATGTTGCCATTTTCAAGATGCAAACAGATTTCGCTCAAGTAGGCACAAGCCAACCTCAACCTGCAGCATCTAAGCAAGATACTAAGGTGTCAACAACTGCCAGCACTTCTGGTGGCCTCTATCTTCCAAATGTCAGCTCTCCTACAGCTGCACTTGGACTGCTGGTGACAAGCCCTCCCCAGCAATTTCACTCACCTCAATGGGCTCAGAAGGGATTTTCAGTTTGGATAATTTGGCCTTGGCATTCGCCTTCAGGTCTGAGATTTTTTCATAGGCTTCTCCATGGAATTCCTCCGCAAGAGGCTTGAGCTCCGGCGATTCGACTGGAGCCTGATCTTGGCCATCCATTGGTCTCACATAGGCAGTAGGTTTCTGCTGCATTGCACTGGGTTTTGATGGCAAAGACGGGGGAAAGGTCTGAGATGAAGACTGAGTGGTACCAGTCAAGTTAACGGCTGAACCATCCCGGCTTTCATTCTCCTGGGCCCCTGTCACCTGGTCCTGAGGCGATTTCGTTTGACTGTAGGACGGCCCGTGACTTTTGCCGCTCTTCTGCGACCTGGAATTGATACGCTGGCTGGAATGTAGAGGCGACAGGGGTGCGATCGGAGAAGACAAGGATGACAGCAACGGAGAAAGCTCCAAAAGGGAGGCCTGCAGGTCATCGGAACGGCCTTCACCGCCGACACGCCGGTCATTTCTCTTGTGGTGAGAACCGGCGTGACTGTCCTGGCCACCACGGCTGCGTTCTTGACCTTGGCTTCGGCTATTGGATAAGCTGGGAGTTTTGGTGTGCAAACCCGACGCCGGCTGCGTCCTCGATTGTGTCTTTTGGTAGTGACTGAAGTTGCTTGGAGGGGGAGGAGCGACAACTGGAGGTCCCATGGGCTGGTGGCGGGCTGGGTGCTGGAATGGAGGTGCTAACATCTGGCTGGTCTTTTCATGGAAGAATGGGCGATCAGGCCTTCCTTGGGGGATCAGAGGAACAACACTTTTTGGTACCCCAATCAGATCCTGATGGGATTTGGTGCTGATGAGCTCCTTGACCTCCTCGTAATTGCCCAGCATGTTCTGAATACGGCTTGACAACTCATCCTCTTTATTAGTCTGGAACAAAACAGAGAGGGGGACATTATATACATTAAAAAAAAAAGCATATGAAAGACAAGCTTAAGAAGAGAGGCCCTGCAGGATCTCATTTTAATAAATCATGCTTCACCAGCGCAGGCTCATCTTGCTCCTGCAGGCAGCGACGGCGACTGCTCTCGTCAGGGTTAATTCCGAGTGAAGGCTGCAGTTGAGCCTGCAGCCTGCCCTGTCACCAGCATCACAGCACTTTGCTACTACGCCCGTGGCTCCAGACAGACAGCCAGACTGGTCCCAAGCAGCCTCCTGCAACCTCCCACAGCGCAGGAGGCCGCCAAATCCATCTGCCTGACCTGAAGACGGCACCGTGCTCGCTCTGTTCACGGAGCTTTCAACCAACACTCTCAGGATTTTAGCTGAAGCCTGTGGCACAACGCTGTATTGCTGTGCACTGTGCTGAAGGCCACCAGTGCCACAGCTCTTCCCCCCAGTTTTTCCTCCTCACCCTCCACCTTTACCTTGTAAGGTTCGGCAAAGAGGGGGGTGTTTTCGGGGAACGTGTCTCTCTCCTGCAGAGCCTCCTGATTCCGTCTCTCTCTCTCCCGAATTCGGAGCAAGTTTCTATCCTCATTGTACAAGCTTAAAAAAAAAAAGACAACAAAAGGATGGTTATTATTTCACACAAACACTCTAAACGAATAGCACCGCTGCGCAGAAACTGCTTGTGCAGACAAGGGTGCGAGTCCAGCCACTTAGTCACTCTGTAAACCCCAGGCTGCTTCGAGCTGACAAATGACTCATGTCAAGTTTCTGCCAGGCTGCAACACACAGCAAGCACCTTCGCAGGCACCTCCTGTCTCACTCGTGCTCCTGATGCCACCCTGGAAGGAGGGTGGGAAAGGGAAAACGATCCGCCCATTTATTGGCAAGGCACGAGCTGGGAAGTAGTCAGCACAGTTAATAAGTGTTCAGGTTGTAAAATCCAACTGATAGATGTGGAAACTACTGTCCTTACCCCCATCCTGATTTCTACCTTGACACTTCACAAGGGGGTGAAAAGAACAAACAGAGGGGAATAAACCCCCAACACCAACATCCCCACCCAGTATTTTCAAGCAACTGTCCAAGTCTGCAGTCCTGCATGTGACGATCTCCCTGCTTTAGAAACAGTCTTGAAAGCTGAAACACCGAAATGGAAATTTTAAAAGCTGTTTGCTTAGGAAACCACACAGTGGTGCATTTAAAGCAATCACACGAATGTGTTTCAAGAGAAACACCAGCTCTGGGAAACACCAGCCTGAGTCCCTCGACTCCATCAGCCGCCTGTCAAGCCAGCAATAAAGTTGGGTCACACGAGCAGCAGGGAGGCTCAGTGAAAAACCAGACCCTGCAGAGCAAGAGCTCCTCTGTGAGATGTTACTGCAAATGAGGGAACCCACTGCTTAACTCTGGTGGAAAATTTGGGAGGCGTAAGCATGCATAGGCATTCCTCTCCCAATTCTCCTCTATCTGTGCTTACTACAGTGTTGCACTTCAGCCAGTGTCTGCAGGGCTCCGCTCTGGAGGGGGAGAGGGAGAGGAGTCCCGTCCTCCTCACCACTTTATTTTCCAAGCTGTCACACAAACCACTATCTACCGAAACGTTTCATGTCTCCTAAAGGAGCGGCAGAGGACTGACTTTGTCACAGCAGCTGGAATGGCTGGGTCCCCCTGTCACTCAGGGACCTGTCTGCCACCAAGGGCCCTGACCCAAGGCGGGTTTCCGAACATGCCGCTCTTATCTGACAAAGGATGCAGCAGGGATGGATGCACTCATGTCACTAAGAGAGAAAAACACATCCCGAGGTCAGACTATGCGCATTTAGAATAGTTTCCAACCCTGCTAGTGCTGAACCGTTTCCAAACATAGCAAAAGAAGTTTCCAGCAATACAACCAAGCAAGCAAAAACCCCACGATCGCAGATCAACACTGTACTGGGGAGATCAGCTCGGGCAGTCAGTCACGGATGCTCCATGTGAGAAATGTTTCCTCTGTGCATTTGCTGTCATCCTGCACGTAAAGAATTATGTCCCTCTAAGCAGCTCAGCAGGGGCTTTCTGGGGTGCGCTGGGCAGGTTTGGCCCAGGAATTGTAGAAGACAAGAAATTAGGAGGAATCAGTAGGAAAAAGGAAAAAAAAAAAAAAAAAGAAAAAAAAAAAAAAAAAAGAGAAAAAAAAAAAAAAAAGGAGAAAAAGAAAAAAAAAAGGAGAAAAAGAAAAAAAAAAGGAGAAAAAGAAAAAAAAAAATCTTGTATATAGCCCTTCCTTGAAATGGCATGTGCTCATTTTCAAGGAATGTGTTTCAAGTTGACAGCATTTTTTTAAAAACATTTCTGTTCAGGTTATCTGGAAAATTTTTACTGAATGAAACACCATTTCCCAAGCATTCCAGGAAGCAAAAATGACTCTGTAAATATCCCTTATATAAACTTCTTTTTTTGAAATCCCTCAAGGACAAGCTTGGAAAAGCCCCAAAACGTGTTTTTAACCAGGAAAATGCCAGTCTTTGGCCTGGGAGAGACCCCTAAGGCCTCCCTTTCACAACTCTGGGATCCTAGAGCCAAGCTTCAGGAACGCTGAATCCAACCATCGAACAGAGCTTGTTCTTTTGGGATGGTCAAATTTCCATGTGGATTGGCTATCTGTCTGTCTCCATCTCCAATCCAGTCCCTATTTGGCTACACCAGCACTGCAGCCGGTGCAATGGGGAGGTCAATGAGAAGCTAAACTGTTGCTTTTTGGGGGCCATCCTGGCTTTTTAATCTTTTTCCAGACCTCCCACTAACAAAATCCTCTTCTGCCAGGAGCTCTGCTGACTGGCAGCTTCTTCCCTGTGAAAGAGGAGCCCCAGCACCAAATTTTTGAGCCTGGCTACGGGGTCAGAGGCAGCCAAGATCCTGCCTTGATGTTCCCCCTCGATTCCCTCCCCACTCCTCATCACCAAACTGTCAGGTAAAAGACAAGACATTTTATGTGAGAATTAACTCCCTTCTCCTGCCAATTTCCAGAGACTGGATTTTAGATTGCAACTGAGTTTGAGAGCATTTATGTGAAGGCATATTCCCTTATTGGAGACACACACCGCACAGTCACTTCTGTTTCATAATAACCAAAGGCGACACTTCAGGAAAGCGGAAGACGCAGCATTTTGTACGTTATCCCCCCTTCAATCTGGCATGAGTTTTCCAAAAGAATCGCTTCACGCTTTCCTGCAGCATCTAATACTACTTAAAGCTCTGAGGACTTCAAGGAGAACAGCCTGGTATCTGGTAGCTAATACAGATTGGCTTCCATAAGAAAAATGTTCAAAACAACCCAAAGAGGACGCATAATTTGAGTAGTAATAGCGCATGAGTATATGAACAACAACATGAGGATTGCGGTGATTTGAAGAGCCCCGAGATGCCAAACCACTTGGGTTCCGGCATGAAGCCAACAAGTGGGAATTCTGATAGACACTTTTACAGAATTTTATAGATTTATAGAATAGTAAGTGACAACGGGAAGTCCAAAGAAAATTGCAAACCCAAGCGTTTGTCGCACATTATTGCTGGGACTAGGGGAGTGGGTTCCGTGCTCCTTACCCTCTCTTTTACCAATAGCATTCAATCTATTAGGGAAAAAAAGCAGTTCTCTTACAGCAGGTCTTGTAAGCATCTCACAGCACCGCAGTTCTGGATGAGGGGGGTTCCAACTAACTTGGAAACAGCTTAAAAACTAACAGCAACAATTAAAAAAAAAAAAAACCAAAATGAGAGGCACATACTGTGACCTTCCAAACTGCTTTCTCCTCAGAAACCGTGTCACATCATACAGATTATAGATATCCTCCTATTTCCAGGCTGGCACACGGCCAGACCCCAAGCCATCAAGCTGCTTTCTGCGTGAGCTGTGTTGGCGTTAAAACAAGCCGGGGACCCCTAAGCCACCGTAACTGCGTTCCCTCGCCAGGATAACGTTCAGAAAAAGAGCCATCCTACCCCTGCGTGCCTCGAGCCCCGCTTAAAAAGACCTTGCGCGCTGCTCGCCGCGAAAACAGCAGCTGTACCGCGTCCAAAGCTCTTTTCTTTCCCTGAACCTTCCTTGACCCCGCGCTCCTTTCCCAGCAATAAATCCTTTCTAAAGAGCGCGCAAAGAGCAGGGAGAGGAGGGGAGGGGAAGGGACGCTATTTTTTTTTTCTTTTTGGCTATAATCCCGATTCCTGCAGGTTTCCAGGGACGCAAACACGGCTGCTCCGGAGCAGGCCGGCTGCCGCACGGCTCCTCGCGCGGGTCCCGCGAGCACCTCTAAACGAGGGGTTTAAACGCATTAACACTCAAGAGCACTTAAAGCTGCCATGGGAACTAGCAGCCCGGGCTGCAGCTGACNGGCTCCTCGTGCGCGGGTCCCACGAGCACCTCTAAACGAGGGGTTTAAAACGCATTAACACTCAAGAGCACTTAAAGCTGCCATGGGAACTAGCAGCCCGGGCTGCAGCTGACTCCCCATTTATCACGCCGAGAGGTCACTTCGCTCCCGTTTACCCCTAAGGAACGTCGGCCGCCCTCGTCCTCTCTCTCGGGAGGTTCCCGAGCCCATCACCAGGCAATACTATCCTATAAGCTCCTACACGACCAGCGAGGCCGCAAGAGCAAATTCAGAAAGAGACCGTCGTGGAGAGAAATGCTGCCTCTCCCCCTGCCCTGGACCTTCCAAGTATGAAGGAAATGGAAATAAAAGGATTCGCTTACGTTTTGACTGCAAGGCGATCTCTTGCTGGCTGCCTAAGGAAATTATTCCAGTGGCGGGGAAAGGGGGTGGAAGAAGGCTAAGAGAAACCACACAAACTGCCTTGGCTCCCTTCCGAGCGTGCAGAACCTCTTCCTCCCAAACATGAAGAGGGAATGTTTCCTTTTCATGCAACTGCAGGAAATCACAAATTTATTAAAGCCCTTCTGCCATTAAAACAGGCTCTTTTATCATGAGAAGCTGCCAGTCGACGTTTCTCAAGATCGAGACGCATGTTCTTTTTTAACCTGAAGCCAAGACACGCTCCCCAAAAGAAGCTGAAATAAAACCACACGGGATGCACTACAAGAGCCTTGTTACTCGCCCGTGGTCTCAATTCTCACGTCCTGCACGGCTCGGTAGGGAAATTCCTCATGGACACGCTCGACTCTCACGCTGCGCTGGAAGACCTGCAGATGAAACACCAACATGAAAGGCAAGAGCAAAGAGCATCAGACGTGCCTCTTGCCAAACCTCTTCTTTCTGCAACTACAAAGCAGGTTCAGGCTTGCTGGGTATTTTTAAGCTCTGGTTCACCCCATCAGTTGCTATTTCCTGGGGTGGACACAGGTTCAAAAGAAACAAGTGAGGACCGGAAAGCACAGGGCGCAAGGGAGGCAGATGATACAGTTGGGAAATTATTTTCTGCATCACCATCTAGTAGCTTTGGTACGTGCTTCCAAAAACACGTATTTTCCCATTGGAAAAGATTAAGAGTTGGGCTCATTTTGCAAGCTCATTTGCTTTCAGCCCAACAAGTCCACCCAGCAGCGCCTGCACGAAGCCGCAGAGGGCTTAGCTGGACACCACAGCCCAAGGGCCACCCCAATGTCAGTGCAAACCTCCTGGCGAGTATTTCTGCAGGAAAACTCTGCGCAGGGGACACCCAAAACTGCTTCAATTTGCACTTCATCTAATGAAATTATATGGATAAGAGATGCCAAACGCATCCCTTCCTGTGATTCAAATATAGAGAGCCCTTTGAGGTAGAGCAAAAACGCTTTTTGACAGAATAACTCACTTCTACTTGGGTAACATTAAGCACCTTCGTGTTGCTTCTTCCACAGTCATCTTGGCATTCGCCCTGCTACTTATTCACTCCTATCTCTGTTGCCAGGTTTAAAAATATATTCATTACTCAGCCACGATAAGATTTTAGCTTCTTTTCGGCATCAACAGGACTTGATTCATCAAGCAGTTCCCAGGAAAAGGCCTTCATGCTTCCTGAGAAGTGCTAAGTCCCTCCAACTTCCGCAACTTGGACAGGAATCAGGAACACGGAGATGTTCTTCAAACATGAGAAGCGCTTTGCAGAACTGAAACCTCCCTGGTTAGATCCTTCCAAAACTGCCCAGTGTCCAGAGCCATTTGTCGTTCCTCAGCCACCGCGGGCTCAAAAGAGGAGGGATCATCTACAAAAAAAATCTTTGAAAACAGCAGTAATTTCCTCCCTGTGCCTGCTCAGAAAAAAAACCCAAAAAAGTACAAATGAATCAATGCTTTCTTCCCCTTAAATCACTGAAATGCTTAAAACACTTGTCAGGGAGAAGGTAGTCCAAGCAGAACGCAGGAATTCATGCATATGGCTGCAATTCAAGAAGTTTAGGAAGATGTGAGAATTATTCCAATTTGTCCAATCTCCAGCTAATTACTCATCCCCGAGAAACTGAGTATCCGACTAAACCTGGGCTCTGCCCCTCTCTCCAGGTATGCTAATGGTGATAGAAGGCTGTCAGGAAAGGTGTTGTGCAAGGAACACCAGAGCTGTCAGCCTCTATCTAAATGCAAATGTGCTTGAAGGGCTTTGGAGAGGGGGTAGATGTGTAATTACAAGGAGCACAGCTGGGGCCTCGGCACAGCGGGGGATTTAAGGCTTTGTTTTAAGGCAGCAGGCAGAGGAGGACATGGGACACACTGGCATCACGGGGCACAGGCACGTTCATGGCTAGAGCGGGCAAGAGAAGCCCATGCCTCTTGGCATGTCAGGAAGGATCGAGTCCATCGCGCACACAGACGAATCACTCGAGTTATTTTGCGCTGAGGCCACAGCGAGGAACGAGCTCTCCTGAACATCACTGAAATCGCAGGGTGGTATTTGGAGAAACGCCCACCACGATGTCTCCGGTTGCATCTGGGCTTTGTGAAGACAGGATTCCCTGCCGAGCGGATCCCACTCTAACAGGGAGGGGACTGGGAATCTGCCAGTCACCCAAAGCCCTGTCTGGAGAGAGGCCCCAAGAAGAAAGAGATCATACGGACAGAGGAGACATCGCGCCCTCCTAGATCAAAGGCCGTCTGGAAGTAAACACAAAGCCTTGCTCTAGTCCACAAACACGGATGTAAATGTTCCCAATGTAAACTCCGGGAATGCTTCCAAGGCGGGTGCTCCACGAAAATGTCCACCGCCACCATGATTAACGTGGCACGGAATGAAGAGCAGCAGAGAGTGCGGCTGGGCACACGTGCACTCCCGAAAGCCTCGCATCACAAACTGCGACATATCCGCACCTCGAAGCCGAGACCTGCACCAAACGCCACGCTCGAGGGAAGAGGTTACAAAGCCCCCCGCTGACCGGCACACACTCTGCACAGAAAGCGCAACGAGAACAAAAAGCATCAAAATACACCAAAGAAATGATCTCTTACGATCTACTCTCATTTTTATTTCCCCAGACGAAGAACAGGAAGAAAGAGACGGCTGAAAAACACACGTTGACAGGAGCCTCCGTCCCCTTCCTGGGCGGCATCTCGCTCCTCCCAGTCTAACCATTGCGGCGCAGCAGACGCAACGTCAGGTTTCACAGGAAACGACCAAGGAGCAAATCTGACTAGAGAAAGTCTCTGTGTGTGTGTTTGTGTGTGCGTTTAAGTAACCACAATGTCCTGTAGTGACCTGGGGTTGCAAAAGGGCTGTTAGCACAGTACACAGCCTGCTACAAAGGTAACCAGCCCTTGGCTGCACTGCCAGCGGGCTGCCCACTGCCCACTTGGGTTAAATATTGACTCCTGTTCAGTTACATTTCACTGGCGCAAAGAGCCAGCTTCTGCTCTCCCTGACTTATGTGCAAAAGCAACCCCAAGACACGATCGAGCTCGACATTTGCCTGCTCTGAAGTGACCTTCTCCCATTTTTATGGGTTTAAAAGTCCAAGGTCTCAACACAGCCTCCCACTGGCAAAAAGCAACCTCGTGCCCTTCCTTTTTTGCCATACTCCATCTCGGCAGCACAGGGAGCTCGCTGCAAGGCTGCTCATCCTTTAGGAAAGCAGAGTTAGAGGACTTGGCAACAGAAGCAAATTAAGAACCATGTAAAACCATGTTCCGATTATCCTTCCAAAACAATTTTGCCAGGTAAATCGAAGATTCGTGTTTTCTATTCTCCCCCGCCTCTTTCAGCATACATAAACACATACATTTCAGCATAAATTACCACAGATGCAAGAAGCCCAGCGCTATAAATTTGCTGCTTTAAGACCTCATTAAAATTA
Organism: Crypturellus undulatus; assembly: GCA_013389825.1. Taxonomy (NCBI): domain Eukaryota; kingdom Metazoa; phylum Chordata; class Aves; order Tinamiformes; family Tinamidae; genus Crypturellus; species Crypturellus undulatus. The sequence continues at coordinate 17,036 of VWPW01010796.1, forward strand.
CTCGAGCAGACGTGCTTTTTATTCACTTATTTCATAGAGCTGCCTCCCAAAATACCATTAAAGATAGAGCTCATTCTATTGCCCTCCACCGCGCTCAAGAATTCCAGCCAGATATACAGAGAGTAAAAAAGACACCAAAACATTAACTGGGCACCTGTTTTATGTGTCTGCATTTAAAAATCTCATACTCCTCACTATAGAGTTAACACTGTATATCCAGCTCAGCAAATACATCACCGCTTCTGTTGGAAGCTGAAGAACCTGGAATACAGTTATATATCACATCCCACAGCTCCCTTCCCCAGACAATCAGGCTTATGAGCCCTTAACATAAGATTTCTTGGGAAACAGATTCTGGTTGGAAAGTCATCAGTCCTACTGTGCTGTGATTTTGAGCAGGAACGCGTCAATTCTGTAACTAATCCGAGCTTAAGAAAAGAAGAAGGGGTATTAAAGGCCTAAATTACATACTTTAAGAGAAGTCAGCTGCCAAAATAAACAAGCAAACAAATAAAATCATGCCACAAGTGAAAAAGGCCTCCTGTTCCCGCTTATATAACAGCACGTACCAAGCAACAGGTTGGGCAAGTCTTATCTGCATAGCAAGGACTAAGCAGGAACGGTGATTAGCCATGTTTGCAGAAGCCTGTTTGTACACCGAAAAGCCTCTTTAAAAAGCTTTTCTGCCCTCTCTGCCAGGTGATATGACTCCAGGAATATTTCCTAATCTTCCTATCCATGCACAGAAGTACCTCCTAAGGTGTTTTATTTTAAGGTTTCTAACTTTTGCTGGTTTTTTTCACGCCCGCCATACCCAGGTCCCCCTCTCCACACTGGAGTTTCCGACTGTGTTTGAGTCTTTAGTGTGATGTCCGTATAACCAAGCTCCTCACTGCCGTTCCAGAGGCCTCAGCGAGCGCTCCGACTCGGTGGTGGCAGCAGCAATCCGTGACAGGGCGCGCTGGGCAGGTACTGGTGTATGCCCAGTGCCCCCTGCACAGCCCGTGCCCCTCCAGACCGCTTGGAACCAGCTCATTTACCTTCTCCGCTTCATACTTAAATCAACACATGAATTTGCAGTATGCAAGTTACTAATGGTGATAAAAAGCTATCCTCTTTATGAGAATTTTTTAAAAAAATAAGCTATTGAAACCTTATTCCTACAGTTCTTAATATCTCTATTTATCAGCTTGCTAGTTCTCTTAAGCAGCCTCAGGGAAGGATGGGGACAAACAGACCCCAAGATCTCAATTTAATTGAGATTCAACCCAAAGCAATCCCCAGTCACGTCCAGGGAAGCCAGGCATCTAAATACAAACTTACTCAACATACTACTTTCTAGAATTGAGTCACTTTTTTTTTTTTCCTATTCCTTTATTAATTGTGGAAGTAAAACTTCCCAAATACTATTTTTTCTCCACCTTTTCAACACTATCCAGTTATTTAAGAGTCCTCCACACTAAACATGCAGCCACCTGGTGAAGAGGAGCAGCTTTACACAACAAATTTGTTTGACACAGATCTTTCTGCGGTCCAGGAGGGCAAGAGCAGAGTCTCCATTCCTACCTTTTCATATTCTGCCCCAAACTTGGCTTTTATCCAAAAACTGGGGAAATTACTATCCCCAATGGTCTTTCAAGCTGTTACACTGGAATAAACACAGTTTCTATCAATATAATCTGTAAACTTCCTTCGTTAGGCCAAGAGAAAAGACAGTGGACCATTTTCGATGGAGACATCTTCTAAAATGAAACCATTAATTGATATTTACTTAATACAAAAAGCAACGGGGAAGTAAGGGATTCATTTTCCTGGTTCTTCACCTCTCCCAGATTTGCTTGCAACTTAACCATTTTTTAAATGAAGAGCTAGAAACCAACAGGGGACACAGGGGAAATACGAAGTAAGGAAACCCACTCAAAGACTGACCAAGGGGGCCAGGATAAGGAAAGAAAAACCTTTTCTTCGTACTACCTTCTGTTACAAGCACTTTCCTACCTATTTTTTTCCAAGAGGGCTTTATTCTAAAGACATTTTTGAGGGTCTGTTTTACTGTAGCTAAAAAGAACCCCATTACTCCCTGCTTTTTCTTCTTTTCTTAGCTTTTCTTAGCTTTTTTTCTGCTTTTCTTAGCAGCACAAATAGTGATTGCCAAGTTGTAAAGCTACAAGGAAATGCCGAGTGCTGAGCAGCAACGACCCAAAGGAAAGATTCTGCCCTGAGACATCGCGGTCCTAAGGCCAGCATAGGTTCAAAGCCAATTCTAGGATTAAGGACTAAAATAACTGCATTTGGCTACAGAATGATGTAAGCTTCATCCCAGCAAAGGACTGAACACAAACTATTCATTAGATTTAAAAAATTAAGCCGGATCATGTCTGGCTTTACAAGCATTACAGCATTAAAAATACAAAATAGACTTTTTTTTTCTAATAGCACGTGAATATTGGAATTTAATTGGTTACTAAGTGGTCATGGTAGGATTTCCTGCGAGTTGTTCGAATGGTGAAACATCAACACACACCCCATCACAGAGCCCGAGAAGCTTTGGGTTACAATTATCAGACTATTGCAATTACAAGCTGTTTTCACAATCATTTAAAACGTACAGAAAGAAGGTTCTGGCCACAAAATGTAGTGCTAGGCTAGATCAGTCATCCACATCCTGTGAAAAAGGAATAGTAACAGGGTTCCCTGGATTCAGAGAAATGTATATACTCCATGGTAGTCTGTCCAGCTTGGTAAAAATAAACAAATAAAATAAAAATAAAATAAAATAAAAAAACACTTTTCAAATAAGGACCAAACAAGCACGAGTTTAGGCAGCATAAAAACAGAGGTGGAGAAAGGCCAACACCACTGTGAGGGAAACCTCCAACTCCATGGTGCTGGGTCACTCACCTTTCCCCATCTGTTGCCTTTCCCTTCCTTCCAGGGCCTGTCAGACCAGCCAAAGCTCACACTGCTGAACAAATCCTAGAATTAGATGGTGTAAACTGATCCCGTAATGTTTACATCTCCAAAAAATCAACAACTGCAGATGCTCTTAGTGAGGCTACACTACAAGGCCGGCTTGGCAACATGCTTGGGTAGGTGCAAAGCTCCCCGTCCGGGGCTGTCTCATCTCTGGCTCATTTCACCCCGGGGTTGAGCTCATGTCACCTCCCCACAGTGAGTTTGGAGCGGACTGAGAAAGAGAAAAGGGAAAAAAAATGAAACTGTCACCACTTTCTTCCCATTTCCCAACTAAAAGGCTTCACCGCAAACAGCCTAGACTGCCTCGTACTCACGATTTCCTGCATCTGCATAGAAAGTTTTTGCCAAAAATCCGTGTTTTTTTTCTTGCACCAATAGCTGCAATCTGCCAAGGAAATGTATGTGAAGCTAATTATTCACAGGTACTCATTTTGGCCTGAAAACTGCTCCATTCAAACGCCCAGGTCCTACCAGGAAAGGCTCCAAAGCAAAGCTGCTCTTCTTCCAAATAAGCCAAATGTTGAACATTTTTAAAAGCTTTTTTTCATAGCTAATAGATGGAAAAAAAAACACCCCAACAGCTTTTAGAGTTAGCTGGCATATCTTTCCACAGCATTAATAGAGTCTTTCCTATTTTCTGGCTTTCAGCTTGCTTACTATTTTTCGACTGCATTATGCCATCTCACGTACGGATTCCTCATTCTCCCAGCAGGAAAGACTTTCCGCCAGCTGCTTCGTCTGTCACATCGTGTTTAGCTCGATAGCACTAAAAATTCCCTATGGCTGGAAGAGCAATGGCCACAGAGCGATTCCTTTGAGCCCGCTCCACAGAAAAGACTGGGAGAAATGGCACCGGTTTTAATCCAAACCAGTAGGGAACTGTAAAGGAAAGCTTTATGGCACTTTTATTTTTTTTACAAGCACCTCCAGGTACCAGCAACGCTCTTAGCACCTGCTATGGCATGAGGGGATGAGGAGACGCAACCCCAGGCTGACATCCCGCTCTCAGCAGCCTTCCTGGCCCCTGGAAAACAACTTTGTACTGGAACAGCCTGTTCCACCAAGGGCAGTGGGGACAGGAGAAAGAAAATAAAATAAATAAGAAAAAAAAAAGAGCAATGTTTTACCAGACTGCTTCTCAACTGCTGGTATATTGCCAGTGTTCAAATTTGGGTGTTTCTTTCCCAAAACAGCATATAAGGGAGAGGATCCTAGAGAAATAGCTGCAGAGCAGCGATGAGAGAGTTACCAAACTGGACTCGCAAAGATCAATTACCTCCGTAATGTCTTTTTTTTTTCCCCCCTGCACCGCTGCCACCGAGGTTGAACATTAACAATTTGCCTGTCGAGCTTTCTCTAGAAGTTAGCGCAGGGACCACCTGTATTTTCTTTTTACCTCGTGTTTTGAGAACCTTGTGGCTGCTAAGGAAAGGAGAGCAGGGTCCTCGTCACACTCCTATGTACTTCCCTGAGACTCCTCGCGTGCTCTGTTATTAAAAGACCTCATGCTGTCACTCACTGGGACTACGCACAAAAGGGGGGAGAAAAATATAAAAAAGGGAAATTCACGCAGCTCATCAAAAGCTTGTTACCTGCTCATCGAATGCAAGATGCAGCACATGTTTTTCTCCTAAAAAGCAGCGAGGGGATGCTTCTCCGCACCGCATGGATTCAGGAAAACGGAGTGATCCAAGGAAACCTTCCCTTCCGTACAAAGGTGGTAGCTCATGATAGTCGGATGCTAGAGGCATCCAGGTGCTTGGCTCTTAGTACAACTTGGAAGGGAGAAACACCTCTACCACCCAGTCCCCAATTTCCTGGCCTCCAAAACAAAGCCAAAAAGCAGTCGGGTTCATTTGCCCTCAGGAGGGATTGGTGGCTCCAGCATCGCTGTCCGGGTGAGGACTCGGGTTTCAGGTATCAGCTGCCGGCCAAGATTAGCAAACTGTTTTCCATCACCATGCCTGCAATCGTGCTAATGAGGACCCATCTCAAAGGGAGGCTTACAACAGGTGGGACTCCTTAGCAGCCACACTCAAATACTGCATTATCGACTAGTCCAAAAGAAAAAGAAGGCGGGGGGGAAAAAAAAAGCATACCCAGATTTGCAGATTTAGCTCTGGCAGTCCGAAGCAGGCAGCCCTGGCCGTCAGAAAGCAGCTTTGCATTTAAAAACTCTCCGGTTGCAACAAAGCGGGGGGCATTTCTCAGCAAAGCCACAAGCCAGGAGCCCCACCACAAGGCAGAGGAGCAACAGGCCAGAGGCCGCTGCGATTGCTGGTCGCTAGTGCGAGCTTCCCCAACTTTGCATGCCCCAAACCCACCAAGCACTGAGCTTTCTGGCACACGCGGCCCATCTGCGGCAGGAAATCCATTTCTGCTGCTCACGTTCGCTCCCGCTCCCCTTTCCACGAGCACTAATGAGACTTTGAACACTCATCGCCAAGCCCAGGAGGCTGCCGTCACACCAGCCGCGCTGACACGCTCTGACGCAGTTTTAGAGCCAAGGGCCCTGCTGCATCCTACGTGACGAAGGCAAACGCCAGCGCACGCAACAGAGGGGAAGGAGAGCACAGAAAGGGGAGGGCGAACACATTTATTTATCTTAAACAGTAGGGACCTTCTACCTATCTCATGGTATTCAGCCTGGAACTCGGTCCGTCTGGGGGGCTTCCGAGGCCCCCTACTTCTCTCCGCGCTGCTCACGCAGGCCAAAACATCATGGGAATAAATGACCATGCAAAATAAAAATACAAGAGGCAGATAAAGACTTGAGTTCATCGCCTCAAGCCATTTCTGGGCTTTCCAAGCGGCACAGAGGCACCGCTGAGCTCCCCTTTCAGATCCGCCACTGTTTTTGCTTCCCGGAGGAGAGCAGAGCAGCCAGTGCATTTGCCACGGGACTCAACAGCAGAAAGTTCCTCTCCCCGGCATTTCAGAAATGCCCATTAAAGCAGGGTAAGAACTACAAGGCGTTCAACAGGCCCCGAGACAAACAACACTTCATGATGCCCCATCACTTCAGCAAAGTGGCCTCCCTGTGTGAAATTCGCTTTACACAGGATGTTTTCCCCCGCTCCAAAGCCTCAGCAAGCGGGTTTAGGCTCCTAGTCTTTAAAAAAAAACCCCACCAGGTGAAAAATATTTCATTGAGGTGGGAATATTCGCTCGAGTTTGTTGCTGCCGTCCATCCCTCGCCTTCACCAATACCCACACAAGTAGGTCCCCACACAAGGCAACACAACCTGCTTCCATTTCATGCAGCGGCTTAGGTAAAATACCAAGCATTTCCCTCTTCAAATAAGGTGTAAAACCTGCTATATGTTAGGAGGAAAAAAAAAAAAAAAAGAAAAAAAGAAAAACAAAACAAAACAAACACGGCCGCAAGGGAGAAGAAAACAGCAGTTTCAGAGAGCTACTAACTTGTTGGTGACGGAGGGATTTGACAAGGGAGTAATCCAGCCTTCGCTTTTTTCGTTAAAAAAGAAGGAAGCCAATGCTGGAGAGAGCCGGCGGACAAAACAGACGGACACAACTCCCCAGGATGTGCATATCCAGAGAGCACCCCCACCGCACACAACAGAGCAAAGCGACAACAACCCGCGCCAGGAAGGGCAAGGAGGAGCCGCGGCGGGGAGCGAACCCCGGGGGTACCTGGAGTGCGCGGCCATCGCGAGCTTCACGCGGCCGCACGCGTCCCCATGAGCCCCGCGGCCAGGCCCCGGGCCGGGGGACGCGGCTCCCTACGGCCGCCCGCCGAGCCCGCAGCCGGGCCTTGGATCGCGCTCCTCTGGAGGGACATCCGGGCACCGGGGCCCTCCTCCGCGCCGGAGCATCCCAAGCGCCGCGCGCGCGGGGAGGAGGAAGAGGCGGCGGAGGCGGCGGCTCCCGCGGCCGCCAGCCCCGAGGCGAGGCGGNGCCCGGCGGGGCCCGACCCGCCGCAATGGACACGGCCGGGCCGCCCGCCCCGCTCCGGCTTAGCTGAAATACAGGGCACGGCGCGAAAGAAAACGCCAAGCTGAAATCTAACGCCTCTAACGCAAGGTTTCATGCCCACGAGTCCGTTTCCCAGCGCTTATAATGGTCACGGCGCCCTCCACGTGAGGGATGCGTGGAGAAAAGGAATACAGCAATTACAGGCACGTCTGTTTTCACCTTTAAGACCTTTTCAACTGTTTGCACAAGTTTTTTTTCATCCAAACAACTCACACTGAAGCGTTCCACAGAGGGGATCTACCTAAAGATGAAAGAAAATAAAGTGTGGCTCTTTTGCAGCCATAACAATGCACAATGAAAAAATATATATGTACACTTGCCACAACAGCAGCCCAACATTTTTCCAGGAAGAGAGCGCAGAACAGCACGTTCTGTTCACATCAAAAGGTTTAACAAGGGTTTTTATATATTTTTTTTTCCTCCCTCCCCTCTTGAAAAGCCGCCTGTTCTGGTATTTCTTGACTCCGGCATTGTGCAAAGGGATTGATGTTTAACAGAGCGCTGGCCTTTGCGGCGGGACCTTCCTCGGTGATCCACAGCGCCCTGGAAGTGCGGACGCTTCTGACAACCTTTCTGGTTTCTGACCACAAGGACGACCACATAATTCTGTAGCACAGCAGCACCAACACGCCAAGTGGTTTTTTTTTACAAAAAAACTACCAGGAATCCAAGCAAGAAAGAACTGGAAGTAGAAAGACACTACGACAAGACTTCCCGTATTACAACTCCTGTGGGAATGTAACACATTGCTGAACTGAGGGATGTTTTTGATCTACTTTCCTAGGGGTTTCTTTGTGGGAGGAAAGGGAAAAAAAAAAAATAATAAAAAAAAAAAACTACCAGGAATCCAAGCAAGAAAGAACTGGAAGTAGAAAGACACTACGACAAGACTTCCCGTATTACAACTCCTGTGGGAATGTAACACATTGCTGAACTGAGGGATGTTTTTGATCTACTTTCCTAGGGGTTTCTTTGTGGGAGGAAAGGGAAAAAAAAAAAATAATAAAAAAAATAAAAATAAANCGTTTTTGATCTACTTTCCAAGGGGTTTCTTCGTGGGAGGAAAGGGAAAAAAAAATAAAAATAAAAATAAAAATTAGTGAGAAAAGGTCAAAGAACAGAGCATCACTGTGAAAACCGCATCTCAAACATGCTCAATGTGCAACAGGAATCTCTTAAAACTAAACAAAATGTGCTCTATATCAAAACTTTAAGTTACGCAAGGAAGTGCTCGATACAGATAATACACGAAACATTTCCTTACTACTTTCAGATTTCCCCCCAAAAGCCCATCAATCACGCTGAGTGCTCAGTGGGCTCTTCCAAAGAGCCAAATAAATAATAATTCCTACGCTCTGTGGGCATCTACCTGGCATTTTACATGAAGCAAAGGTGCCCTGTCACGAGCATGCCAAGGTGCGCGGTGCGTGCAAGGCTCACAATTCCTATGGCAGGATTTCCACTAAAACAAAGCAAACCAAAGAAAAGAGCATGGAAATGGCATTTGCTGCAGCCTTCAAACCTGCGGCGATGGTGGGGCAAGCAGCTCAGTCCCCTGGCCTCTCGTTCACCATCTTAAAAGGAGGGGGAAAAAAAAGAAAAAGGAAAAAATGTCCATTTTTGTTGGACAGTTTGATGAAATGTAAGTTCCTGTGGAATATTTTGAGTCTAAGAAATTACAGTTTCCCCAAAGAAAAAAATTCTGCCAAAATATATCCTGTCAGCAGTAGACCCTTCCTTTACATCTGTTTTCAAGATTAGCAGGCCACAGCTTTTCCCACCTGCTTCCCCCTCCACCTGCTGCTCAGGGAAAGGATTTTTCCCTTTTTCAGGTGCTTGTCTTTGAAAAAAAAATAGTTTGAATTAAAGTAATAGCCTCTCATAGACAAACTTCAAACAAAAGAGGGCAAACATGCTTCTTACAGACTTCGGAGAGATCAGTACAGAAATGCCCTCACGGGGAGGATACCAAAGCAATCCCTCTTATAAAACAGAGAGAACGCGGTCTGCCAGTCGACCATTCAAACTTTAAGTTATATATGAGAATTTTAATTTTAGAAGGTCCATTCTTACCTACCTACGCCTTAAGAAGAGATTTTAGCAGAGCAGGAGCTTGTGATTAAACATTGTACAGAAACACAAGCCCCACAGATGAGCAGAGGAAGCAGAACCATCATTCCCTAGTTTTGAATTCCAAACCATGCCGCACTGCTGACCTTAGGCGTAAGTGGGTAAAGCACAGGATGTGGAGACATTGTGGATTGCAGACACACAGCACCATCCTGTCTGGTTCACCCAACTTTATCTGGTTTACCTAACCAGATTAACTTGTCTCTTTTATCTAACGTTTACCTAACTGCAGCTGCAGGTGTTGGCCAAAATGGAGATTTTTTTGTGGGGGTGGTGGTAGTGGTGGGGATCTACAGTTTTTCTACATGTTCCTTAAATTATTCATTTGCTACCTGCTACCAAGTTTAGTAGCTCCCAAGCCTTTTCTACTGTAAGACCAAATTGGAGGGTACTTCTATTAATTGTTGAAGAAATCCTTGCACACACTTGTTTTTCAGAAATAGTGAATAACATAATGTGCTGTTATGCTAGTATAAATAATAAAAGGCAAACCATAAATCTGCGGGACTAATCCCAGAAGCTTACATGTTGGAGAAAAGGAAAAAAATTGAAAGAAAACACACCCTCAAGCATAGAGGACAATTGAAAAAGAAATAGATACAAGATTTATTAAGCAATCATTCAGTTAAATTACGGAATGTTATCTTTCCATAACTATCCCACTTTCGGTGTTTTCTTACATGGACTTGCTTATACCTGTAAATAGGTCAAATCCGTGCCCCTGCCAGTCCTTTCCAAACACCTCATTACGGCACCACATGAAGGTTTTGGTTTTGCTTACACAGACACAGCCCTTGACTTTCAGTTCAGAGTCACTGCTGTCTTTTAATTAACATTGGCTCTCATAGCTCTGCTGACGAGAACCCCAGATTTACACCCCAGATTTAGTGCTCCTGAGGACTCCTTTGCATCTGGAGGTGAAAAGGGGTGAAAAAATTCTTTGAAAACTTGCCTAGGGCTTGTTATTCATGTGTTTTCTTTCCCAGCTAGGCAGAGAATAACTGTGCAACAAACAGGAACTTCGCTAATGTTAAGCACAAGTTACAAACATAAAACACTGCATTTCATAGGATCCACGTGTTTAGAAAAATCAATTAATCTCATCCCCAAAGTCCCGCTGCCAAAGTACGGCTGGAAAACCAGCACTGTAGCGACGCATATGTGCAGGCATACGTGGCAGACCAGTTTCACAAGGTAAACAAAGCTGCCCGCTGCGCGCAACACCGGGAGCCCAGGGAGTGCTGAAGCAGCACGACTCGTCGCTGACCTCGATTCAGCTTCTCAGCGGGCTCGTTTTACCAACCCAGCCTCAGCTCAGCATTCCCAGGACCACGGCTCACATCTTGGCTGGGCAAACGGGCCAAAACGCTTGGGCTCGACGGGGCTACAGAGAGGCCTCAGAACCAGCTGGGCAAAGGAAGGAAACTGAGAACTGCACTTGGAGAAGAAATAAAAAATAGAAAAAAAATAGAAAGAAAATAGAAAATACAACCAAAAGGTCATTTTGACTTTAATTATTACAAAAGACTAAAATGGAGGCAACTGGTTGCAGGGGAAAACAAAACAAAACACCTTGCTCTACAGATATTAAGAATCAAATGCTTCTGAAAAGGGAGAGAGGGGAAAAAATCCAGCACGTCTCCCTTCAATACTTAAAGGAAACAGATTAAAAAAAGAAACCACCTTCTCCCACAAACCAGACTGTGCTGGATGCTGCACCCTACTAGCTTTTGGCAACCGTCAGCAGGGATTTCTGTCATCTTCCTTGGCATTACTGACTTATCACTCCTAATGCCTTAAAATTTTCCATAACCAGTATGAACTTTCACAAACAGTTAAAATCAACAGAGAGAAGTTTATAGTTCTTGTTGGCTTTGGCGCTGGAGCTGTCAGAAACCACACTGTGAAGAGTGTTAAATATCCTGATTTATATTCCAATTGAATCAAGATAACATCTATGTACAGAACACAATGTACCCTTCAGATTCACTACAGCTGTCAGATTCATTTTGCTGTGATATCCAATCCCTAGATGAGGCGGAGAGGTATGTAGGACAGCGAGCAAGTAAATCCCCATGATTTTGGTTTGCTTTTCAATCAGGCTCCTCTACACTATATTCCAGCCAGAACCTATGCAGAAAATGGATTTTTTCAAAGAACAATTCCTTGCAGACCTACTGCCAACATAACAATAATAAGAGTTTGAGATCTTGACAGCATAAGAAGGGCAGCAGTGTGGTTTGCATGCCTTTAGAAGATCTAGGTTTAAGTCTCTGCCTACCCAATCCTTCCCCTTATGTAACTGTGCAGCGATTATCATCCCTCTGTGCCTCAGGTTGGAAAGAACAGACCTGGGCTGTGAGGATAAAGCACAGTGGCTGCTCCAGAGAGCCACATGAAGGAGTAATGGGAAACACAGAGAAACAACTCAAGGGAAAAGAAAAAAAATCAGTTTTGCAAATGAGACTGCTCCAAGAGAAAAAGCTCTTGTATTTCCTGGACATGCCATGCTGCAAACCTGCAAGACTCAGACCCCTAGTTCAGCCTTTTTTCAGCTTGCTATGTGTTTTAGCACAAAAACAAAGCACTAATTTTAACGAGTGGGTCTGTCTTGGGCAGATCACCGGGATGGCAACACTGCCCCTGCCTACAGCAAGGCCATGGATGGAAAAGGTTGTGCAGCAACCAGGCCCGCTCACTAGTCAGAAGAGCTCAGAACATAATATACTACTTAATAGAAGCCAGTCCACAAAAACTTGGTCTGATGCCTGTAGTTTCCAAGCTATTTTCATCAGTGAGGGTCCCATCAGTGCAAATACCATTTTTTTTCACAACAGATCCAAGCTAATGCTGCTGTAAATGGCAGCAGACTAGGTCTGAAACCCTCTCCCCTACCCCCGATTCAGTCATGATTCTTGAAACTGCTTAAGAATCAGTCACAGAACTGGACAAGCCAGTATTACATCAAATTATTTCCTACCCATTGGTGGTGCTCTGGTTGACTGTAGATGCCATCGCAATCTTTCCATTTAAGTCAGTTCATCTGGAAGAGAAAAAAAACCCATATATTTAACATATTTCCTTTGTAGAAGAACAGCACATTGCATTCAGTAGATGCCACTGAAGCTTTGCTTTAACTGTCAAAGACCTACCCAGGAACATCCTTCCTCAGAGACCAAAGGCAGGGAGAAAAGGCAGAATTAAATAAGTAATCCTGAAATACCGGCTCTCTCTGAAGCAAGCCAATCGTTTTAGGGCAGTCGTGTCTAAAATGTTTGTTACCATAAACATATAATCTCAATTTCTGTGCATTTTCTCTGTGTTCATGTGCACACTGCGCGCAGGTTTTACAACTCCCTCATATCTTCCCAGCAGTCCAAATCAACTTCCAGTTACTTGCAGGATAAAAGTGTGAAATACNCATTTCATAGGATCCACGTGTTTAGAAAAATCAATTAATCTCATCCCCAAAGTCCCGCTGCCAAAGTACGGCTGGAAAACCAGCACTGTAGCGACGCATATGTGCAGGCATACGTGGCAGACCAGTTTCACAAGGTAAACAAAGCTGCCCGCTGCGCGCAACACCGGGAGCCCAGGGAGTGCTGAAGCAGCACGACTCGTCGCTGACCTCGATTCAGCTTCTCAGCGGGCTCGTTTTACCAACCCAGCCTCAGCTCAGCATTCCCAGGACCACGGCTCACATCTTGGCTGGGCAAACGGGCCAAAACGCTTGGGCTCGACAGGGCTACAGAGAGGCCTCAGAACCAGCNTGGTTTCTCAGTACCGCAGAGCAAGTAAAGCACAAGCAGAAACTGTAGGAAAAGAGGTTTTGTGATGCCTGCTGCAGGGGTGCTGGACTGCAGCCTCCTACGAGGAGCTGTGAAGAAAACGAACCCACCTGGAANACTGCACTTGGAGAAGAAATAAAAAATAGAAAAAAAAAAATAGAAAGAAAATAGAAAATACAACCAAAAGGTCATTTTGACTTTAATTATTACAAAAGACTAAAATGGAGGCAACTGGTTGCAGGGGAAAACAAAACAAAACACCTTGCTCTACAGATATTAAGAATCAAATGCTTCTGAAAAGGGAGAGAGGGGAAAAAATCCAGCACGTCTCCCTTCAATACTTAAAGGAAACAGATTAAAAAAAGAAACCACCTTCTCCCACAAACCAGACTGTGCTGGATGCTGCACCCTACTAGCTTTTGGCAACCGTCAGCAGGGATTTCTGTCATCTTCCTTGGCATTACTGACTTATCACTCCTAATGCCTTAAAATTTTCCATAACCAGTATGAACTTTCACAAACAGTTAAAATCAACAGAGAGAAGTTTATAGTTCTTGTTGGCTTTGGCGCTGGAGCTGTCAGAAACCACACTGTGAAGAGTGTTAAATATCCTGATTTATATTCCAATTGAATCAAGATAACATCTATGTACAGAACACAATGTACCCTTCAGATTCACTACAGCTGTCAGATTCATTTTGCTGTGATATCCAATCCCTAGATGAGGCGGAGAGGTATGTAGGACAGCGAGCAAGTAAATCCCCATGATTTTGGTTTGCTTTTCAATCAGGCTCCTCTACACTATATTCCAGCCAGAACCTATGCAGAAAATGGATTTTTTCAAAGAACAATTCCTTGCAGACCTACTGCCAACATAACAATAATAAGAGTTTGAGATCTTGACAGCATAAGAAGGGCAGCAGTGTGGTTTGCATGCCTTTAGAAGATCTAGGTTTAAGTCTCTGCCTACCCAATCCTTCCCCTTATGTAACTGTGCAGCGATTATCATCCCTCTGTGCCTCAGGTTGGAAAGAACAGACCTGGGCTGTGAGGATAAAGCACAGTGGCTGCTCCAGAGAGCCACATGAAGGAGTAATGGGAAACACAGAGAAACAACTCAAGGGAAAAGAAAAAAAATCAGTTTTGCAAATGAGACTGCTCCAAGAGAAAAAGCTCTTGTATTTCCTGGACATGCCATGCTGCAAACCTGCAAGACTCAGACCCCTAGTTCAGCCTTTTTTCAGCTTGCTATGTGTTTTAGCACAAAAACAAAGCACTAATTTTAACGAGTGGGTCTGTCTTGGGCAGATCACCGGGATGGCAACACTGCCCCTGCCTACAGCAAGGCCATGGATGGAAAAGGTTGTGCAGCAACCAGGCCCGCTCACTAGTCAGAAGAGCTCAGAACATAATATACTACTTAATAGAAGCCAGTCCACAAAAACTTGGTCTGATGCCTGTAGTTTCCAAGCTATTTTCATCAGTGAGGGTCCCATCAGTGCAAATACCATTTTTTTTCACAACAGATCCAAGCTAATGCTGCTGTAAATGGCAGCAGACTAGGTCTGAAACCCTCTCCCCTACCCCCGATTCAGTCATGATTCTTGAAACTGCTTAAGAATCAGTCACAGAACTGGACAAGCCAGTATTACATCAAATTATTTCCTACCCATTGGTGGTGCTCTGGTTGACTGTAGATGCCATCGCAATCTTTCCATTTAAGTCAGTTCATCTGGAAGAGAAAAAAAACCCATATATTTAACATATTTCCTTTGTAGAAGAACAGCACATTGCATTCAGTAGATGCCACTGAAGCTTTGCTTTAACTGTCAAAGACCTACCCAGGAACATCCTTCCTCAGAGACCAAAGGCAGGGAGAAAAGGCAGAATTAAATAAGTAATCCTGAAATACCGGCTCTCTCTGAAGCAAGCCAATCGTTTTAGGGCAGTCGTGTCTAAAATGTTTGTTACCATAAACATATAATCTCAATTTCTGTGCATTTTCTCTGTGTTCATGTGCACACTGCGCGCAGGTTTTACAACTCCCTCATATCTTCCCAGCAGTCCAAATCAACTTCCAGTTACTTGCAGGATAAAAGTGTGAAATACCATGCAACAACAGGATTAGAGATAACCTAAAAAATACAATGACAAACTCAGCCAGGCATGTGACAGTCCACACTGCTACTGTAGGTTCCCATGATCTTCTGTCCAGTTAAAGAACGAATATGTCAGTGCAGCACTCCTGACCATCAAAATATCCTTCTGAGGAATGGAAATGTCTGGGCAGGAAGAAGCGAGAAGGAATCCATACAGATTAAAAATACAGCTGTAGAATTAAAGGTATCATTAGAAAAATAAATTCAAAGTAGCAGTGGTGAGGAAGGAAGCCAAACAGAGGGGGAAGGATGTTGCAGCAACTGTTGTAAGACCAGCAAGCCCCTCTTGTCATTTTAACAGCACTTTAACCCAGCAGGACGCTCAGGGCAGCTCTAAGTCTCTGCATTGCTCAAGGCTACCTGGGTGGCATGAGCTTGGGGTGTATTTCCTCACACAGCTCTCACCTCCCTCTGCCCAACACCTCTTCCTCACCTTTCCCGACCTGGCCCAAGCACATCTTCGGCTTCTCAGTACCACAGAGCAAGTAAAGCACAGGCAGAAACTGTAGGAAAAGAGGCTTTGTGATGCTTGCTGCAGGGATGCTGGACTGCAGCCATCCTACGAGGGGCTGTGAAGAAAACGAACCCACCTGGAAGCACAAAGGCAAGAGGCACCACCCTGTAGTAAGAGAAGCACCAAAACACTCCCACCAAAGGGAAATCGCGACTACAAATGTTTTCACTGCGGTTTGTGGCAGGGGTTCGCAGTACCCCCCTTCCCGAGGGAATGGGATGGTTTATGGCTGCAGCAGCACTAAGCGAAGCCGCGCGGGCTCGCTGAAAGTGCCTGGAATTAAACAGGAGCAGATGCTTTGAGGACCAGACGGAGAAGCTGGCCTCCAGGTCACGGTTTTCATGCCAGGTCAGATTCCATCAGATGACCACTCTGGGGAGCACAGAAAGAGATGGGCCACGAGAGATGGGAATCTCTTCAGACAACCACTTACACCTGCAGCAGCAGAGCAGACTAAGGATCAGACAGACAGCGGTAAAGCTCAGAGAGCAGATCTGAAAGTGAAAAAATACTCGAGAATATATATTGCTTCGTAAGGGTCAATGATGCTGTAACCATCATGGGTGAATAAGAAACCTTTCAAGAACTTAGATGTGACAGAAGAGGCAGCCTGCTGCAACGGGGTTCACCTGAGCTGAAAACAAAGGCAGGAGAAGTAGCAAGCATGTCCTGGGAAAGCCCCTTCCAACCGGGCTTTTTATTTATTTTATCCTGTGCCCCCAGTGTTAAAGCATTCAGAGTTTCCTTAGGTGAAACATGCATCTTGCTTTATAATAGAGGCAGAGTCAAGGATTTATTGTTTGCTCTACCAAAGAATTAAAAATAAAATTCTAATACTATTTATGAACCATTCAAAACCTCACAAGGAAAATAAGAATTAGCAGCTGTATGTTTTCCCCCATATAAAAATACCATGGTCCCTAGAATCCCAAAAGCAAAATCACAGCAGGTCCAACAATTCCATCCAAAATAAGGATGATATTATATCATAACACGGGCAGCAGACACCTCCGATGGAGTTGGGGGGAGAAAGAAGAGAGAATGAAGCAGAAACCACACAGCCCACGCAGTGATAACCCACGTGGCGTGGCCCCAGAGCACGAGCTCTGCTTCGAGCATGAGGGACAGATTAATCAGGAGATGGGTTCCAGGTGGGGAAGTGGAGAGCTGCCTGGCGACAGGGAAGAAAATAAGGAATCCATAGGATGCAGCTGGGGGGAGTGATGGACTCAACCACCTCCAGCTGCGCTGCCCGTCTCGGCAAAGCCTCGCTCAGGGCCAAGCACTTTCTGCTCCAAAATCAAACCCGTGCCTGGTGCAAGGAGAAACGAGGTATCCAGAAGCCTCTCTGTTGCCTCACCTCAGCTCCGACAAGATGGAAAACTAGCTAGATCGTGAGTGTTTAACACCAGCTACCACCCTGATGCAGCACTAGGTAAAACAGAAACCTGCCCAAGCCTGAGATACAAAACCCAGGCGTTCCCCGTGAGCCCTCATGAAGCAGGACGCGCATTTACGGGACGTGCCGCAAGAAGCGGATCAAGGAAGGCGCTTTGCGGCACTGAGAAGCTGCAGGAACCCGCTCGACCCCGCAGGAACTCGGGCTTCCATGGAAGCCGAGCGGCCGCTCGTGCCGCACACCGCGCAGGTGGAACCGGGCTGCCCACAAGTTCACCAAAAAGTGGCTTTTTTTTTTTTTT
>VWPW01010796.1:34367-78730 GCA_013389825.1 Crypturellus undulatus
GCCGCGCCGCTTCCCCGCGGGCTTCCGGCGCGGCCCGTGAGGCGGGCGGGAGGCGGCGGCCGCTCGGGGCAGCGGGGAGAAGCCGGGGGCGGCCCCAGGGCTCTCGCTGAGGTAAAACCCGCCCGGGCGCCGCTGCCGCCGCCCCCCGCGCGGGAACCATCATTCCTGGTGCCTCCGAGTCGGGATGCGCGGCTGCGCCGGGGAAAAATGCAACGCAGAAGTGGCATTTGACGCATTAAAGGGTTAAACAGAGCGGCTCTGTCTAAAAACTGGTTCAAATTTGCTACTGAGCACAAGGACGCGCGCAAGACTTGTAACTTTTAGTGAAGTGCCTCTGCTCCAGCCCTGGAAGCAAATGAAAGGGAATTTTATCTTCGAATGTGTTTTGCGTTCCTAAGGAGCTCATGAGTTTGGAAACAAAAAGAGCAACAACAGAAACACCGGAGGCTCCGACTCTGCGAAGCCTGATGGCCATAAATATTCCTTGGCTCTCTTCTTCCCTTCCTATGGGAAGAGACATTTTCAGCTTGACTCGCATCGGCTCATGAGAGAATTCCCTCGGCGTTCGCACACGTGTTGAGAGATTGTCCAGAAATGTCAGCGAGGCGATAGATCTCGCGAATTTTCACCCCTACGGACTGTCACAGGGCACGTACTTACCTCCTTAATCGCCTTTTCCGACTCCTTGGCACATCCAGGGGAATCTCACAGGCCCCTCTGTCTAGGGAAACACTAGATTAACGTGCTGACCCAGGCCCAGGCTGGTGGCTCCTGCTTGTCAAGTACTGTGTGAAAATAGCACCATTCGGGAGATAATGAAAGGGCAGTGCGAATAATAAGAGTGAAAGCAATAAGAATGAAGGGAAAAAAAAAAACTCCCTTGTGTCCATCCTACCCTAGAAAGAATGGAGTTCAGCACCCTAAAAAAAAAAAAAAAAAAAGGAAACAAAAAACAGTACAACTATGGTAAGGCCTGAGGAGGAAAGATTAGAGTGTATTTTTCATTTGAGCATTTCTAACCGTGGAAATTTCTTTGAGGTACAGAAATCACCTGCTCAGCTTGGGAGGAGACAGCAGGACCAGCAAAGCAGCAGGGCTGCTTTGAGCGAGAAAGAAAGCAGATGATGATATTTAGACGTTGCATGTACTGAAAACGGGTTCCGAGCTTGCCCTGACGTGGATCTCCTTTTTGTGCCCAGCCCAATCTTTATAAATACCCACACACATACACGTACAGGTAGGACGGGGCTGGTAGGACCAGTCCCTGCACGCAGGATGTTTACGGCGCCGTCCAAGTCCCTCGTTGTCAATTCCAGCCTTTCCTATCTTCTGAGTAAGCACTTTAGGCATCATCTATCACCATGGGCAGCTTTCTGAACAACGGGCACCTGATGTGGCCAGTGTAATACAAATTAAGGTAATTCATCAAATCACTTCACTCCTCCGCCTTCTGCCAGGACAGATGCAGTCCCCAGACAGAGGCTGCGACATCTTAAAGTTCTCTAAAGGAGAGAAATATTCCTTTAGCAGGATTTATTTCCTAGCAACAACAGTAGAACTACCTTATTACCAGCTACTCAATAGGTGGTAATAGGTCTGTGGAAGAGCTGTAAAATACAATGTTTAGTGTTATCTCTGTAACCTAGGAAATTTCATGTCTCAATTCAGACAGTGGAGTTAAAATGTGAATTTAGTGCTAACTGCTGTCTCAAAGCTGCTTTTGTCAACATTATCTAAACTGTGTGATAGTCCCTCTTAATTTTAAGTTAGAATTTCAAGTTGTCCAGCAGGTGTGTTTGACAGAAGCGTAATTTTGGCAGCAACCTTTTAATTGCCCTAACTCCCAAGTAAAATCCCCAATATCAAACCTCTCATGCTCAGAGAGGATGGGAAAAGGAAGGGTGCCCTCCAGTTCAAAATGCTCAAAATGTCTTTGGTGCCTTGCAGTGCCGCTGGAACGCTGTGTGCGATGCCCGGTTTGCCGTGCCCGACGCATCGGAATCGCTGCATCAATCCTCCAGTTCACCTTGATTCAATGAGTTGCCAGTGGCAGCTGATTCAGAGGAAACTCCAAGGACATCCTGCTCACTGTGTGGCAGAGATCTAGACCTGTGGTTCAAAACCCATCAACGCGGAGCGTGCATCAGGAGGAATTACACGGCTCTCCTCCTTCCAGAGGCTCAAGCTGAATCAGCAGCGATTCCTCCTGCAACTCTGCGCTCTTCTACTTGAAATTCTTCTGACATGCTGCAAGCTGTTACGGAAAGAAATCCATTAAAACGGCCTTATCCACAACTTGCATGGGGTGGTGACTCCCTGCAGAGAAACACTCATGGCACCCAGCTCACAGAGAACACTAGTAACCAGCTGAAGTTAAAGCTGCAGCAGTATTTTTCTCTCCTAACAAGAAATGAGAAACTCAGCAAGTCCTAAAATGATGACAAAGTCACCAGGTTCAGTATGTGCCCCTTTTCTTTAATGGGTTCATAATGATCCAGGTCCAAGATGCTGTGTATGGATGCATGGAAACTGGGGGACAGCGCCGCAAAGGTAAGCCCATGAACGATTCCCCACGCTGCCTGTAAAACTAACATTCAAGAGGACAGATGGAAATGAACAGCCAGATGTTCAATTTATTATCTCCCAAATCTTGCAGGAGTTAAAGCTGAACTGACCTGTGCAGTTCAGTGCTCAATTTACCTGCCAGCTACATGGTCTTTTTTACATCCAAGGTTTACACCGCAACTTGATCTCTGGAAAGTTTATATGGCAAAAGGGAACCCTGTGTCAAATTCCTCTTTGGGGTGGCTTTCAATTACATGAAAGAAACAGCACTTGAAGTCTCATATAACACAGCCTGCCTGGAAGGATTCCTGGTGTGTTAGGTGATGAACCGGTCTCCAGTGGAATATTGGCTTAATGATCTGGAACCCAACTCAAGTGGAACGTTTGGATGTAATAAAAACATTACTTTAAATGAATTAATAGAATAGTCCATGCCTTTCTTTTCATTAATTGTTTACATAATGAAATGAACAGCCTGGCTTGCAGCCTTTTCCATGGGATATTAGTAGTCCGACTGATGCAATGGGCTCAAACTCCTGCTGCGCAGAACTCGACGTTCCCTGTGCATCTTCTGAATGAGCAACAAGCACAAGATATTTTAACCAAAATTCAGAACTCGAATGGTTTCCTTTCTGGGCTCAGTTTAACACATAGCTGATTATGGAGCAGTTTATCCTCAGCAGTCCTGGTCTGACACCCAACAGCACTGACTACCGAGGCAAAACTGCACATTCATCTCCAGCTTTGACACAAAGGAGCCCTTGCCCTCAAATGGTTTTGCTGTCTATAAGATCAGAGACATCCCACCTATTGCCCAGCTGCTTTCCACCTAGATCTTTTAACAGCCTCTAGTGTCTCTGAGAGTAAAAGCAGATATTGAAACCCATTTCAAATTGTTTAACTCTGTTTTAAGTTTTTCTATCTTTTTAGCTTTAAAGTTCCTGTTTTCTTCTGAAGGACACAGCGCTGTTGCACCGTCTCATGCTGAACAATGAAAAGCAGAAAGCAAGAGATCCTTCTCTGTAGTGAAGTATATTCACTATATGCTAGTATATATTAAAATCTCCACGTGTATTTTTCCACAGAATTTCTCCCCAAATGTTTCCCACAGTTAGCATCAGTTGTGGCCTGTGCTTCACAGTCTCTCTCCCTCCCATAATCTTAAAGAACTACTTTAGAAAAAGCAAGGTATGCACTGGACCATTTTGATTATAGCTACCAAATTACTTTACCTTCTTTTTTTCTTCCAGTGGAAATCCTGCTGTTAGGCGAAATACCAGCAGAGGGAAATAATGCTTCTGCCTATGGTGCTGTTTTTGCTCTCCCCGTTACATAAATACTCCACTTTATCTGCGTGACCCTTTGCAAACACACTTCCTTGGAGAGATGCTTCTACCAGGCGGGTACTTGGGAACAGAGATCCCTTCCTCCAAGGAGCCATCCGTCTCCAAGAGGGGCAATTTCCCAGCTGTGCCCCAGGCCTAACGACACCGACCTTTGCAGCTGTGAGGGCTGCACCCAGGCCCTACAACCAGGTGGGAATTCTAGTCCAGAGCAGTGGAGCAAACAAGGTGACTCCTGTCAACGTGCTTTAGAGCAGTGCAGTGTAACAAGGCTCTCTGCTCGTTGTGTTTAAGATTTTCATGTGTGTAGGTGTGTGTGTCTGCGTGTAGTGATACATATAGAGTGCTGTATGTCTACCACTTTTACTTACCTTAATTGCCTTGGGTTTCACAATGCCCATTCACCTGTCGGGGTGACATTCCGGAACACTAATGGCATCACGGGGGCTGCACTTGGGCATGCACAACACCCTGTCCCGAGCCTTTGGAAGTGAGCACTTTCCTCCTTAGCGCAGTGCTCCATCCACCTCGGGGCTCTGAACCAACCCCATAGCTGCAATAACAACGCATTGATTTATATCCCGAAATGTGCAAACGCGGAGGTGATGGGATGTCCCATTCACTTCCCATTTTACTGTTGGCATTGCCATGGCCATGCCACCAAGAGGCAACCCGTGCTCCAGCATAAACCTGCGTGGCATTAGATACCTCTCCCAATTAGCTGACAAGGGAGCACTCAGCACCAGAGTGTTGGCGGTGAGTACAGAGACCTTGAACTGCAACAGGAAGCCCTTTACAATAGATAGAGCACAAAAATAAGAGCTAAATATAAAAACTGAGCCCTGCTTCCTATAATGAAGATTAGCACCTCACCAGTAGCCATGTGGGAATAGCCAAATCTCAAGCGAATAGCCAAATCTCAAGCAAACTTTTCTGTGCCATCTGAATCCATAAAGCTAGAGACATCTGTTATGGGAAAAAGACAGGAGTTGTGTCAATTGGAAAATGCCACCGTCAGCATTTAAAATACACCTTCTGTCATATTCTGTCTTAAGAACTAGCTCGTCCTTCTGAAAGCATCCAGGGACAAGCAGAGCCCCTGCATGACCGCACAGCGAGTGGAGAAGTTTTGGCAAGGAATCTCAGGCAGACTTGAGACTTCTCCGACTCTCGTTGACAGAACACAAAGGGTCTGACCACACGAAACACTGGTCTCATTCTCTCCCCGCCCTGGCCACGCAGCTGCGGCAGGTGCTAGAGAGCAACCGTTCGGGTTGGTCTCCGTCAGCAAGCATTTTCCCCCCCGTTTCCATGAGACCACTGCCTAGTAATGCCACACAAAGACCTCTTTGAGCCGTTGTCAGCAGCTCCCAAGAGACATGCAAGGACACCCACGTATGAGCTGCTTCATGCTTCCCCCCACTTTACAATCAGATGTGCTCTGGATGGGGAAATAAGCGTGTCCGCAGCCAGCACTGCTGTCCGAGTGATGTTTTTGGAGCGCAGAGAAACACCACGTGCACGATGATCTATTAGTCTAGGAACAAGCAGAAAGTTCTCCAGATTTGGTTGTGTGCAGATGAATCACGCAGCTGCGCTAGAATGAGGTACTGATTCCCTGTTGTTTCCCCAGTGAGGAGGTCAAATGTGAGCTTAGGAGGGCTCCTATGAACTGTTTGCCTCTTGGTTAGTCATCATCCTAGGTGGACCCTTGGGTGTCAAGCGGTTTAATGGGCTGGGATTAACTCTGTGTTTTGTTTCTAGGGATTTCACCTTTGAACTCAACCAGAACACTTACTCTAACTTACTACTTGCACTCGGCTTATTATTCCACTTTATATACTCAAATTTATCCTACATGTGGGTTAACAAAGATTTACTGTAACAACACCAAAATGCTCGCCCCAATGCAGTTCCATTTCTAAGCCATTGCACTGAATCTCATATATTATTCTGTAGCACGGTGGCTTTTTAGTGACAACTTCTCTTTTGGTCAAAAAGATTCGAAGTATTCAGAAGGCACTATATTTTCTAAACAATGAGCCCTTTAAATAATTAAATCATCAGTATCTCCTGAGTCTTGAAAATAACAATTAATCCAGGACTTGAATTTACCCTAGCTATGGATGCAAAATGAAAATGGACAGCAGACATCTGCAGAAAAAATACGAGTGACAAATTAAAAAATAGATTCAGTCTACTATTTGGAAAATAATAACAAGATCAGAACTATTTTTTCCACTTACAAACATTTCTCCAAATGCTCTCAAAACCAGTGCCATGAAAAGGCAGGGCAACAAATGGATTTGATCTTAAAGAGCCTCAGGAAACACTCTTTCAATCTCTTTGAGTGAGTTTTCCTATTTTTTTTTTCTCTTCTCCACTACCTAAATGAAGCATGAGCTTAAAAAGAGCCTGACCCAACCCACTGGACTTAGAGGAAAGGATTTCCATTGACTCTCTTAGCCTTTCATCAGGCTCAAAAGTCACTTTTCCTTTTACATGTACGGAAAGCAAGAGCAAATTTGAAAAGAAAAGAAAAAAAAAAAAAAAAAAAAAGGATTTGAATGTTTGTTCATTTTCCACAATCAAGTAATTAAACCCCAACGTTAAGTAAATTGCAGGCTGGATCAGGGCTTCCTAGCTAATACAAGCTCCTTTTGTAGGCGGCCAGTGTGAAAGAGAAGATATTTCAGCCTTTACCACATCTACAAGAAGAGACCCTCACTGGGGCAGACCATGGACTACAATTTACACAGGAAGAGGACAGTGGAGTCTGTCTTCCAGTCTAGCAGCTACCACGTGTAAGTGTTCTGCGCCCCACGCGAAGCAGCATGGAATGGTTCTGCATTCTACACTCATCCATTAATTGCTATTTATTAAGAAGCCATGACTTAAACGTGTTAAGCAGTATCCAAACACAGCACAGGTAACAGAGCACGACAACCCCTACTGCTTTTCCAGTCGTGCGGCTGAAAGCCATCCTCAGAAAGTACCAAGGCACCTAATCTCAAAGCAGTTGAGCTTAGGAACATGGACTGAGGATCCCTACGCCTCAGATCCCTGTATTACTAAATGAGGATTGTAGCAAAGGCAAAGGCAGGACCACTGGAGCCAGTCCACCAAAAATCACTGCCAAACAAGCAACTGTGTTCAGGAAATACCTAAATTGACAGTAGCCCTAAGGGAAACATAACAGTGTCCAGGATGTTTATTAAGGCATATCAACCCATTTTCTCTGAGTCCCCAGGTGCCTAAATGAGCTGCAACTCCAGGCACTCATGCACGTAAATAATTTAGTTCCCCTAAATCTCGCCTTAGAAAGCTCCTAGAAAAGGAGCCAGAAAGATAACAGAGAAGATAAATAAGAAAATTCTTTTGCTTCCCAGAGTATAACATAGCAATGCAAAAGACTTTAGTGTCTAAGGCCTGTATTACAGCTCTATTTCTGTTTTTTTTTTTTTGTTCTGTTTTCTACTAATTTGGATATGAACGGATTGGACTTGGACTCATTTTACTATTATATGGGCCTTACTGAGCTCTTCCCTGCCAAGGAAACACATCTGGAAAAGATAAACCAGAAGGGTGCATCATCTGGAATCACTGCGGAACCAGAACGCGCTCAAAACACTATTCATAGGCTGTGAAGACTCCCCACATTTTGTGCCCTCATTTCCCATCTTTCTCTTGTGCTCGCAATGCCACAGACAGGACCCTCCGGAATTAGCTTTGCTGCCGAGGCGTTTACCCTTCGAGCTGGAAAAGCCCGGAGTGACCGTTCGCCCGGACATCCTAATACGTCGCATTTTCTCACTGCGGAAAGCCAGTACTGTCGAGAAGGGAGTGATGCCACCAAAAGAAGGTACCGTCCACTTCTCGAGGAAGCTCAGTGCCATTCTGAGGAGCAGCTAATGCAGTAATACCTTACATTTTGCACAATACATCGGAGGTGTCATATTCAAGAAGGAAAGGCCAACTAGGCTCTACTCTGTTCTCAAAATTTGAAAAAAAAAATTAAAAAATGCGTACAGCCAGGAAGAAATTGCTACTTTGATTACCTAGTGAAATAATGGTATAAATTTGTTTAATATTCAGGATTTTGCTTATGTACATGGTTCTCTTCCAAAACAACTCAAAAAATTCACTGCTTAACAGGTAAGACCTGAATTCAGTTCAAAATTCCAAATCCTCACTCTGCCAGGTGATAAGCCCCTTCAGAGGTCAAAAATAGTGTTTTCTTTCCCATCTTGTTGATTTTAAGTGATTACACCTGAGCTCCCAGGCCTACGGCACTGACTTCTGTAGTCTTGGATCACTCACTTGGCACATGTAAATGTGGATACTAGTAATTTCCTGATATCATATCTGCAGAACTAGTTATTTGATGCTGAAATAAAACGCGATAGATGGAAACATAGCAAAAAGGAGGTTTTCCATTAGGAAAATCTCAAAATGCTGCCAACAAAATCTATTTGTCCTCAGTATTTTACAATAAGGAAACACAAGGCAATGATATGACCTGCTAAAAGTTAGATTAGGATGAAGGTCTTCTCCAATCTCACCGGAGAGACAGCAGAGGAATCAGACAGAAACATGGATATGATACTGAAGAGCAAGTATCTGCACCTGCCTTAATTAAGATGCTCGATTCCCGATCATGCAAGCTCATGGCCACAAAACAGATCGAGTGTGCAGGCACATCCCAATTCTCTCGCACTCCAAGCCTGAAAGCTGAGCTAAACCCTGGCACTGCTTATGAACACCCTTCCACTGGAAATAAGGAGCAGGGAATGTGTCTTGTCAGCCTGACATTTCTGGGGAAATTCCTTTATAATCATTAAAGCACCAGCTCTTTCTGTGGGGCAGTGTTAAAGCCAGGACAACTGATTTTGAGCTAGACAAGTTTCTAGCTCAAAACTCCTGCCACAAGGACTTAAATGAGCTCTTCTCCTCTTCAGCTGCAATTACTGCAAGGGCAAAAAGTAATCCCACTTCCCCAAATCACATAATAAAGCACTGGCTTTATTTTGTGGCTGAACTTTTAGAAAGCACGTTCTTTCCATAAACAAATAGTTTTAACTTAGGACAGCAGCAGCTCCTCAAAAGAATTTCAGCTCCCCCATTTCTCTTTTTGGGATTAATGGAGTCAAGACTCCAGATTATACATGCAAATAGCTGTATTGCTTCCCACGGAATTTACAACATAACTTTTAGGCGAAGTGGGTATAATATTGACAGCATTGACATAAACCAGCTTCTTAATTTGACTAAATACTTCGACCTTATTGACTAAAAACAACCCATACCCTTTATCCTTGAGTTTTGAAGAGAAAAAAAATGTTTGAAATATTAAGCTGCCAATTAGAATCTGATTTGACCAGGTTTACTTTTTCTCTCTTTTTTCCTTACAGCTATAGAAGCTGAAAGAACTTCTGAATTGAAAAGATTAGCCAAAATTGAATTGCAGAAGGAGCTTGCCCAGCAAACCGCATCTGATCTACGAGGAGCAGCAATGGGCGTGAGGCAACACCGGCCTGCCTCTGGAGGCAGGCTGAGCTGCTTGAAGGAGTAAGGCAAGAGCTAGATAAGAGGAGGAAACCTTCAGTAAGAAATAAATGTTACTCTCAGAGCAGCTCCTTCCCAGGCATTGTGTTTTTGTTATAATTGCCCGACACACCTACGTCGCAGATGCTTCTCGTAAAAGAATACATCAGTACAGGGTAAATGAACCAACATGTTCACACAGAAGGGCTGAAGTTACAAGGGACCCATGGAGATCATCTGGACAGCCTCACTTGTTCACAGGGAAAATGAACCAACATGTTCACACAGAAGGGCTGAAGTTACAAGGGACCCATGGAGATCATCTGGACAGCCTCACTTGTTCACAAAATTATCATTAAAATATTAAAATCAAATTGCATTGTTACTTACACTCAGATGAAGTAAGTAAATCCACTCACTTCAAGCAGCATTTCCTTAATGAAAATCCCTTTCTACTGAAGAGATTTGATCTTTGGCCAAATACTTCTTTTAACCTCTTGTAACATCACGGAAAGGCAGTGGCAGAGATGCCTTCAGCTCTGCATGTCTCTCAACTTCTCACTTCCAGAACAGTTTTTCAAAGGGGAGAATTAAAAAGATGCAGGAAACCATGGGCTGCTCTAGCCATTCACGTACACCCATGAGCCATGACAGAGGTGGGAAGTGGAATAGACCAGGAAAAAGATTGCAGCTTTGAGGCAGTTTTGCCTATATTGCTGACCGTGATGGGGATAAAAACACCAAATTAAACAGATATGGCCTTACTCTGTGGTTTCATTTATTGTAGATGGACCCGCACTCTGCTCATACCACAACTGCTACAGTTCTACTGGACTCCTAACTCTTAACCACTCATAGCCAGAGTATTTTTTAAACCCNGTATTGCTGACCATGACGGTGATGAAAACCAAATTAAATAGATATGGCCTTACTCTGTGGTTTCATTTATTGTAGATGGACCCGCACTCTGCTCATACCACAACTGCTACAGTTCTACTGGACTCCTAACTCTTAACCACTCATAGCCAGAGTATTTTTTAAACCCACGACTGTTTGAATAAGTGTTCATACTTATTCAGACCAGCGACACGAGCTATTTATTTCCTTGACAAGCATCAGTAGCTGTGGGGAAAGTAATGCCATCGCACAGTGCATACGCGAGAACTCTTCTGCTTTATTCCCTAGCTCTGAGAGGCTCCCACCAGCTTTCTCAGCACATCTAAGCCACCCCACACAGAGAGTCCTGCTCTAAGCCAAACGCTGCAAGGGCTCAGTTCCGACTTCAGCCGTTTGGCACGAATGCCTAACAGAGCTGGAACCTGGTTCAGGCTCTATTACTATAGCTTCAAGTTCAAGCTGTGTCAAGATTTCAAGGCCTTGAAGAGCTTCAAGTTTCAACTGGTCTTTAGTGAAAANCCACCCCACGCAGACAGAGAGTCCTGCTCTAAGCTGCAGGACGCTGCAAGGGCTCAGTTCTGACTTCAGCCGTTTGGCACGAATGCCTAACAGAGCTGGAACCTGGTTCAGGCTCTATTACTATAGCTTCAAGTTCAAGCTGTGTCAAGATTTCAAGGCCTTGAAGAGCTTCAAGTTTCAACTGGTCTTTAGTGAAAAAAAGTGTTTTCTCTGACTCTACTGCTAGATTAGAGAGTGCATGCAACTCCTGAAAGAATTATTTGCAAACCACTTATTACACTCTGCAGTTGTTATTAACCATCTGGCCCCTGCACTGTAATCTGCTCCTTAGCTGGAGGCAGAATCACAGCCATGATCACAGACAAATACATTATGAGGGAAATGGGAAAGCAGAATGCCTAAACTCCAAATATACCTTCTATGATTAAGACTATAAAGTTTTTGTTTGCAGAACAGTCTTCTACTTCTGGAAAAAGTAGCTGCTGGACCAAAGACTAATCTCAACACTGTGGGATTCCCTTATTATCAAAGGCACAAGCCATGTTCTAGGAGCTGGGGACTTGTAGCTGAAAGGAGGGAGAAAAAAGACAGAGAAAGGCACGGAGAGGTATCTGAATGTGTTCTGCCTTTGGGCACACAGCTAGTGCAGGTATTTGGAATTGCATTATTTGTCAGCGATC
Organism: Crypturellus undulatus; assembly: GCA_013389825.1. Taxonomy (NCBI): domain Eukaryota; kingdom Metazoa; phylum Chordata; class Aves; order Tinamiformes; family Tinamidae; genus Crypturellus; species Crypturellus undulatus. The sequence goes on from VWPW01010796.1 coordinate 45,916, forward strand.
CTTAGGAGCACAAACAAAAGTACCTTAGTCACAGTGAAGTGCATTAGAATACGGTACCGACAGCAGCAGCACCGAGACTTGTTCTGATTTGTCTGTTAGCAGATGCCACAGGCAACAAATTGAGACTTGCAGCTTGATAACAACTCACCCTTCTTCAGTGTTAGCAAAGCACAGCCCACGCATCCAACCCAACTCGGTCCTGGGCTCTTAGGTTTCTGCCTTGCCCCAGGTGTTAAAGAAAAGACAACATTATGTATATTAAGAACAGGTTTGCTTATGTCATTAGTACTGAAAAGACACAATCCAAGACCATGTTAGCATACTCAAAAGGCCAAGCTGCTTTGCCTTCCTCACAGGGAAGGATTTCTGAACATGGAGGAAGTAAGAAGCACTTACAGATGCGAGCATTTTGCTACCTCTAAGTCACCTTTTCTTCCAGCCTCCTAAGCTTTGGCGACAACACTGTCCTGCATGGGTAAACCTGCATCATCATCCTGGCCCGGCTGTTCCATTGCTCCGCGGTTTGCAAGGCACATTTAAGCTGGCTTATGGCACATGAGAGGAGCCACTACAACCTAACTACAATGCAGTTCTCCCTACAGAAAAACTTCTCCCATTTCCAGCCTTTCCTTATCCTCCTGGGTCTCACCCTCATTTACAGAGAGAATTTTTGCAGCTTCAGAGTATAGAAACACACAACGTAACTGGCCTATCTTTGAGCTCGTATCATCAGATCAATACATGGAATCTGCAAAAGCTTCAGGGCAATAGTGACTTACACCTCTGTTGCAAACCTGCTGCTTCCTTTCCTTCAGGCAGAGTGTGAAAGCTTTAGTGACCAGCCTTCCAGATCCTCCTGCAGATCCCTGGATACTCGATCGAGGAAAGCATCCCACACACAAAGCAAACTTTTCAATCATTCCCAAGCACTTTGAAGCAAAGCATATATACTTCTGCTAGCTAATTCTGACTAGAAGAAAAAAAATGAGTCATTCTTTTCTTTTTAACAGGTTTCCAGATGACCTCCTGCAGATTGGGGCAGTCTGGATGGAGGTCAATAGTATATCCAAACACTAGCAGAGCGTCTCGTAATAGATGTGTCTCTTTTTTCACTAAGGGCATGCTTACCTTGGTAGGGTAGTAATCCAAGAAACTGAAAAGATTGTTTCAGAGTTGTTTGTTGGTTTGCTTGCTTTTAATTTTCTGGGAGATAAGATTAAGTCAAGCTAATTATCTTCAGCTTTTCTATGGCCATCATTAAGAGGAGAGGAGATACCATAGAGTGCAGGACCTGTGGGTTAATTATCCGCTCAGATAATCAGACCAGGTAAATTTGACCTTGAGGTACCTGAAGAACATCTATCTAACCAGGCTATACAGTAGGTATTCCTGTTTGTTAGGATACAAAGCAAATGCTGGAATGTGATACTCGTGTAAGCTCCCCACAGGCTTTTATCTGCTGCAAAATGTTTGTGCAATACCAAGCTGGACCCTACATTCTGTACTATGCCAAAATCAGGTCCTGGTTGTACATTTTTGTTTCCCATGAAACTCTTAATGGAAGAATTTAACTGTCTTTACCTTACTATCTACTATCTTACTAGCTACCATGACCATGACACGGCTAGTCAGTCTGCTTCTGCCTCTATCTATCCAGAATTCCTTTTCCTTCACTAAAACTACACTGCTCTGAATAGGGCATAACTTTTCAGCTGTGCTGGCATGCTGGAGGGAATATCAAAACAGATTTGCTGTGAGTTGTTGCTAGAAAATATAAATAATATTAATGTGACAAGTGAAAAAAAAATCTTTTCTTAAGTCAGGCTATTGCTACCTAGAGTAGCCTACTATAAAACCTACTATAAAATGAGGATGAGTGAGAGTTTCAGTTTTGGGACAGCACAAAGACTGCAGGTTAATATTTTGAAGACTGTTCAGTCTTGAAAATCACGAGTCTCTGAACTTATTTCCTCCCTTGAAATGCAGAATGCTATGAAATCTCCATTCCCGTACACTTCCTGGCAGCACAAGTCAGAGGAAGGCGTGAGCTTAAGCTCTAGAAGGGACATGAAACCTTCCTGTCCGCTGGAACAAGAACACTGCTCAAGCCTAGGAATGGTCCTGGGCTGCCGGGTTGCAGCTAATGGTTCCCATACAGCACAAAATGAAGATTTCATTTCAGAACAGTTTTAACAGTTGCTAATATTAGCAAAACACTGGGACAGAATCTCATATTCTATCTCCTGCCTGAAACCTAGTTGATTTAAATAGAGTAGATGACATGACCGTCATCTTGAAACCACAGCATCCAAACACAAACACACCAGTAAAAAAACATGATTCAGCCCAATTATGCCCCCAAACAAGGAGGGAATAGTAAATACCTTCCTCTCTTCATCCCAATGTAGAAGCTCTCCTCAAAGGAACTCAACAGTTCTGCAGTGCTTCTCCAATGAACACAGCAGGACACAAAAAATTCAAGATATCCAGGCCCTCATGTGGCAAATTATCAGATGCACAGCACCATAGTGACCAATGCCTCGGGAGGCCAGAAAAATCAGTCACAAGGACACAAAAATATCCAGACCCTTTGATCAACATATTTTAAGTGTATTTTTATTTACAGAGTGAAGATGCCTAATCAGTTATAAGTTTAGACACCTAACAATTCAGTTTTTTTTTTTCTGTAGAAGTATATATATACACATGAAACTCTACCAAGTAAACATTAACTGCAATGCTTACAGTAAACATTTACTATCTTTCTTATACTAACAGGCATCTTTTAAAATGTAAACGCTGTTTTAAAAGATAGACCTTCTATAAAATATCCCTAACGGTACTGAAATGCTGAAAAATTCTGTGCCATAAACAAGCTTTAAAAATATACTAATAAACTGTCTTTGCAATAAAGTTTGCCTGGATAAAATACTGCTTTGTATCCTCGCACCCCAAAACTTACCCGAAGCAGTTGCAGAACTGCAGGAGTCGTTACAAGTTTTTTTTCTTTTTTTTTTTTTTTAATTAAAATATTTTTATTTCAGTACTTTATCACAGGTTAAGAAAGCTGCAAAAAATGCAACTTTATTAAATATTATTTACCGTTATACAAAGTCTCACATATGAGTCCATTGGCTGAAGATAATAGTGGTACTGTATGAGTTAGACCTTTTCCATACACTCCATATATTCCATATACTCTATACCTTCACTGGAACGATGGATAGACTGTATAGCAAGGAAACCTGACAGCAACTGAAGATAAGGACTGGAACAGTATTTGGCAGAACAATCACAACATGCATCAGCCTCTCGATTTCCTCGCTTCCTTATTTTAAAAGCATTTCAGCATCAGGATTTTATTTGCTTCTCTGTTGTTCTTGAGCTTGGAGGTGATTCAGGACATACAGGACAACTTGATAGCAGAAAATGTACTGATCCTGCAAGGCAAAGGAAATCACAGGGCACATCAGACCAGTGCTTACACTTACTAAGCGACTCCCACTCATCTGTTCTTCAACGGTGTGCAGCGCTTGGCTTCAATACTGTTTTGAAAGTTAAACAAAACAAAACACACAGTGGAGAGATGTGCAATGTCAGCTTCAGAAAATATAGGCCCTTGAGATGTCCAAACCTGAGGCAGGGTTAACTAGATCTAGATCATTCCTAAAGAAAAATATACATATATATATCACTTAACTTGTGCTGAAACACCTTCCTAAAGGAGATTTCTCTAACACTTCCTTTGTAGACTGGAGCTCTAACTCCTTAGTAGAACAGATCGAGAGAGCATAGTAAATAAAAAACTGCTCATAGCTGTAATTGTTAAATACAGACCAATATGCACCGTTTTGCATCCAATTTAATTCTCACAACACCACCATTGCATTAGATGGCATCCGAATAATCATTATGTGATTATGAGAAGTTTCCTGGCACATCAGGGGTGTGATTCCACGTTCCTTCCTGCAGTTTGTACCCGGAGAAGCCAGACTCACCTCTGTCTGAACCATCCCGTGTCGCTGCAGACGCATGGTGCGCACGAGGTCTGAGATGTCGAACTGCCAAGACAAACAGCAGCAGGTGAAATGCCCCCAAGAAACACACAGAGCAAACACGCCCAGCACTGCACCAAAGAATCCAACTGAGTATATTCAACACGCAGTAGTGGAACAAATTAAAATTTACTAAACCTTTTAAGTACTTGGCAGGTTACCAGCATGAGCCCCATGTCCCCCATGCTGAAAGTATGCAGCCCTCCTGCATTAAGATACTCTCCTTCTCTTTCTTCTATACTTCCCCTGGCTCTCCGGCTTACTTTTAAGAGTTAATCGTGCAGAAAACCGAGGCCCTTGGCCCAGTCTAGCAAAATGCTTTTAATTTCCCCAGGAGTATGTGTAGAACTTAAGGAAGTGATCAGAGGCCCTGCTGTGCTAAGTGTAGCATGATAGTTCACTTGCTCTGAAAATCCACCAAGGGTTTTCCTGAAAGACACAGGCATAAGAAAAGTAGCACCCTCTCGTGGATCACAGAAAATGCATCTTTGGTTGTGCTAGAAAACGTATTTCGTTAGGCCACTGTTTCAGGCTGCAGTATTTGCACACCTTGAGTCTCAGACTGAAAGAGTCTGCTTTAAACACAGAAGCAACTTGGTCACTGAGGCTGGGATTCAGCTCTTTAAATAACTGAATTCCTCCCCTGGAACGCAGATCAGTCGAGCCCAAAGCATGGCTGAGTCCGTCCACTCAGGTACTCACATCAAGATCTCTGCTGATGAGCCCAAGGACAACGTCTATGCAGATGAGGGTCCCCGAGCGCCCGATGCCCGCGCTGCAGTGCGTTACGATGGGTCCCGCGCGGTGAACGTGCCGCATGTAGGAGATGAACGTGAGCAGCTCGTCGGGTTGCGAAGGGGTGTCGTGGTCAGGCCAGGCGACGAAGTTGAGGTGCGAGATGTGCCGTATGTGCCCTGTCTGAGGTTTAAGGACACAATGACACCAAAATGTCACAACCGCAGGAGTAAAGGGAACAGGCAAATAAAGGAAACAGTCACAGAAGAGAGGATTTGCCCAGATCAAACTACAGGCATGCTGAATTACAATAAAACAACAGAAACAACCAGCTATACTGAAAGAAAGAAGCGGGTAATTAAATAGTATGAGACTCTGTGAGATTAACGCAGTTTGCACACAAAGAAATGAGCTGGACAGAGTAAATTATTAGACATCTCTATGTTTCTATGGCCAAAGGCATCTAGGGAATCACATTTAATGTCTTATTAACATCATTAAAACACCTCCTGGACCAAAGGCTTTCTCTTGTACAGGTCACACGGCAGCACAAGCTCTGACGTGGAACTTTTGCTTAACAATAATCACCAGAGAGGGGGAAGAACCCCCAAGTTACAGCTCACTAGACATTGGGGCTGAAAACAGGCAAGGGAGAAGGATGAAGGCCAAAATGTGAGCACTCAAAATAAATCCTGTGCATGCACAAGAATTTGATTCACTTACTTGGATGTCCTCGAGCTCCAGCACTCTGACGACAAAGCCCTTCAGCTGCTGGAGTCTTACAAGCGCAAGCCGGAGTCTATCGTTTATCATGATAGTTTTATTGAGCACATCTGGCCAGTAACGCTGGCATTTGATCTTCTCCCCTTCAACCTCCTGAGTCATCATGGCAATCACAGTACAGTTCTGCTCCCAAACCATTTGCCAGAAATCTGCTACAGTCGTAGGGAGGGGTCCTTGACACGCAATGTAGACGAACTCTTCGGTCCCTACCGGCATGCGAATGAAGCTGGCGTTGATGTATCCCCCGTCGATGCCGAGAGGTACCCTGGTGGTATCATCTGCAATCCCAACACAAACAGAATCAGCTGAGGCAGACACAGTTTTGATGCAGAAAGATTATTGACAACAGTGTATATATCTGTTCTACCAAATTTACATGGGTAAAATGGAAGAAAGCTGTTTGGCTCCAGACATCCCGTTCATCCCGTTTCAAGTAGGACGTGCTGAAACAACTGAAAAAAAATCTTTAAATATCCATCTCTACTTAGTACATTAGTCTTTTGCTTGTTGATCTTGAAATCTTCATGAATGTTCACATTGTGTGTTTAGAAAACGAGCAGAGTATCTGTCTTCTTTTTTTTTTGAGATCATACAGCAACAGAACTAAAACTGAGAATCAAAATGTGTTTCTTCAGATCCAATCCCTCAGACCATATGGATGGAGACAAAACAATGGCATTGAACGCTAGATTGGGACTTACATGGAAGTATGTTTTTATATCTGTTCTTTCTCCTGTTCTCTTTTGCTTGCCCGATCAAACACTGATCCAAAGGTTTTAACTCTTGAAGATTCTGTAAACAAGCAATTACATATTCAGTAAAATGTGCTGAACAAGAACGAATGTTACGAGCAGTTATATAATCCAGTCTCAAACTGACATAAAACAGGAAAAAACACTAATGTGGTTACGCAAAATAATTCACTCACAGAACAATTCTCATTTCACACAGCTAGGAAAACCCAACACATGGGTGTTCCAGGAGCAGTGAGGGAGAGGGAACTGTTATCCAATAAATACTTCAGCTCCTTCTCCCCCCAGGACAAGTGGATTAAACCAGCTGTTAACATCTTTAAAACAAATGATCAAAAAAAAAAAAAAAACAACCCCACTATTTTCACATTCTCCTGTGCTGTAGCCGGGTTTTGTAGTGGCTGTTTCATCTTCTCCATGTCTGGTAGTTTCATGCTAGCTTAAATGAGTATTTAAGGATTTTCCAGAAATAATAAAATGTAATACACTTCTGAATTGAGATGCAGCTCAATCTAACCTTATCTCTCAGCTGCTGGCATAGGAAGGGAGATACATTTGGAAAATAATTTTTCACTCCTTTGAAGAGCTGTGGTGCTTAGAGCAGTGATGAATTAACCATTCAGTTCTTACTGTTTCATATAGTTAAAAGGCAAAATTTTAGACGAAGAAAAGGACTTAAAAGGGCAGACTGTTACTTACTTCAATCTCTTTGGAAGGGACACCTTGTTCCAGCAATCCCCGCAACATCCTAATGACTGACTTTAACCTGGCTCCTGTGTACTTGCCTCCAGGAAGCACTTTCACAGTAGGGAGTGCGGAGATGTCTTCATTTGTCACTAAAGGGCAATCTGGAAGAAGAGCAGGACTGATTGCCATGTTCACATAAATAGCTGAACTACCAAAAAGTCAAGAGCAGCACAGTATTACCATTTCCTTATCATGCTCTATATGGTTTTCTTGTCAGGCAGGCCCAACTCATTTCCCATTAGTACACTTTTTATAAGAAGCTATGACTAGTAAAGTGCCCTTGAGGAAAATTATCTTTTTGCCACTTTTTGCTGCCTCTTACCTCTATGATCCATCTATATATCCTAGGCACTACACAGATGACCCATTTGTTTGACATGCAAAAATGAATAAAGCAAAATTGGTACATAAGTAAATTCAGCTTTGGTCAATCGAGGAAATAAAAAGGGTATTCACCAGAAGTTCCAATAAAAACATTGAAACAAACACATCAAGCTTAATTCTTTGTGTAATTGTTAACTGACAACTTGGATAAATATACACAAGGATGAATTCAGAATGCTGCACTTAACTGCACAGCCTGTGACTCTTTTTAGTAGCTTATGTCAAAATGTATTTTAAGTGATAATTGTACTAACTGCCCTGTTTTCCAAGAAAATTTGGATATATCAAAGCAAATGGCCTTCAGTGTTCCTCCAAAGCACAACAGAATTGATAAATAAAAAGTCTCTCTGGCTTTTGGTCTCTTCATAAAGCCAAAAAGTCTCTGCAATTCAAAGTATCCTAAATCTGCTGACTTAGCCAAAAGATCTCTTTTTTTTTCCTTCATTTAATGAACAATACAGACACAAATCTGTTGTATAAGAATTTCAGGAGTTGAAATTTCTAATATTATTTCCAGAAGTAAAGGCTAGATTCTGCCAAATGCATCAAACAGAGCAGTATTTCACCCTGCCAAACTGAAAACAGCGGAAATCACGAGGCTACGCATAAAGGGAAAACATTGTGTCCTGAAGATGGAGTATCTGATATGTCAAGCACACATCACATTGATCTGATAACAGTCAAACACCACAAATCATCTCATGTTGTTAGACTTGTTGTCAAATAAATAATATGGAAGAATAGATAATACTGAAGAAAATCTCACAGTTGGCTTCAACTCCGACTGCACATCCAACAGTGCCAACACTTGTTCCTATAAACTGTCATAAACTGAACATAAACTGGTTTATGTGCACCTTTAAAGATCCTTTCTAGTGGGTGCTGAGCTGTTTTGTTTCCCATTGTAGCCATCAGAATTAGACCCTCAAAGCATATCCAAGACATTTTTAAATGCATTTCTGACATTCTGTGTGTTTAATGTGATCCTCAATTTTGCACGGATTATTTACTGAAGCTCTTGCCTTTATGTACATGCTCCGGGCTTATGGATTCAATTGGCAGTTCATCACTTCCCCATGTGATTTCATCTTCATCTGCTTGGCTCGAAGCAGGTTGCGGAGGTGACCTAAAAAAACAAAAAATGGAAGTAAAAAAAGAGTATCTGGAGATATCCAACACATTTGGAAACCAAGGCATTGCCACAAAGTAAGTTATAATTTGAAGTATTCTGGACTGGATTACTTGAGAGTAATGGAGTTTGGAAAAAGATAACAGCAGGGAAACAGATATCTGGCAAGATATGAACCGAGTAATTTTTTTATAACAATTATGTTTCTAAGACAAAGCAGCTAAACTGCATCCTAAAACAAAATGCAACTTTCCCAAATTCACTACCTATGCACTAGAAGATCTACTTTCAATAGCAAATTTTCTAGGATTGTTGAGCGTGATGGTGAACATATCAAGCATTTACATATTATAATGTCATTTTTCATGCCAAGATTTTAACCAAGCTTCCCAAAAATTCAATTAAAAGCAGAAAAACATATATGCACCTTGGCTGAAGCATTACTTAAGACTGAGAATTAGAACTATCTAGCACAGAGACAAGAATTTCCAAGGGCATTTCAAAGACTGAAATAGGTGGCTCAAAGGGATAGATAATCACTTGGCCAGGTTTATCCTTAGTTTTCCTCATAAAAAGCCTCTAAACACAAGTGTGAACAGACGGATCAGAGGACTATGGGGGCACTGTGCTCCACAACTAGGAGAAAACACATGCAGACCACATTAAGACCATATTCATGGGAACTTCTTTTCTTTTTTTTTTTTCAAATTAAAGTTCCAATTAACATTGTACCAATTAACTTCTCTGGCATTTTCTGTACACATTTCCCAGTTATTTGTTACAAACATATGCCCAAGGAATACATTCAGGCAGGGTACGGTAAATCATAAAATAACTGACTAATATTCAGGCAAATTATGACCTCTTGGATAAAAGAGTGGACAGAAAGCAATTCAGAAAGACACTGCACAGGTATTTTATGGTTTGTTTGTATTATGATATATCTCTCTTCGGAGCTTCCACATTGTATGCGTTTGCTTTCAACCAGCACTAGACAGCAAGCCTTACCTCTCTGGGGTAGCTTGTCTTTCACGATGTTCTTCACATCCATTTATGTGTGTTGGCTAAGGGAAGAAATAGTTCAAAGCACAGTAAGATCGATATAACACTCATCCACACTTTAAACTATGTGAACAAATACAGAACAGAGTATTTCTCAAGGGGACCAAGCCAACTCAGCCAAAAAAAAAAGCAGCTCCTGGCTTATACATTAGAAACAGCATGTACTAATTCTCTGCTTAGTTCTTGCATAGTTAATTTATCACAGAATAATTAGACATTACCTCAAAAATAAATTTATGTATGGTGTTGACAGCTACCACTGACAAAGACAGTTTCATCAACAATGTACTGAGGATTATTTCAACAAGTTCTTTGCAAATAAAGAAAATAATAATTTGAAGAGAAGTGTCCGAGAAAGGGTAATCAGCAGACAAAAGCCTACCAGCTTCTTGCCATCTCACCTCTGAAAAGTCTTCAGGTAAAGATGATCCATCACAGTCTGTGTCTTCATATTTGTCCTCTGTCAGCTTCCCATTCATCTCTAAGAGAAACAAAACCAGAAGATACAGAAAAATATTGTTAGGGGAAGGTTTCTAAAAGACAAGGCTTCTTTCTGCCTCCTTTCCATTCGGAAAGGGTGCATCTTTCCAACACTCACATAACCTAACAAAACCAGAAAGTACAAAGGGTCTTAGATGTGCATTCGCCCTTAAGAATGAAATATGAACAGAAGAAGGTACTGAGCACTTGGATGCTTACGTAAGAGAGATGGCACAAGTTGGCACATGGCTTGGTTTTGAGGAGATCTACACGCACTTCCAGTGCAATCTGCACTTTTCAGTCAGTGAAACTGAAGAGGCCCGACTGCACGTGCACAAAACCGAGCATCTAAACACTCGTCTCGCTTACAAAAGTGAGCTACAACAGAATGAATTTTTCCCAGATTACTGAAAGCAAAATCCAGATTTATCAAATGAACTTCACTCTGAATTGCATCTACACTTCACTGGGTGGAGCGAACATTCATCCGAGTTCTCACTGGGAAACCCTCACTTTAACAAGCTAAATGCTTACTCAGCATCTTGTTTCAAGAGGTGTTTTGTTGCTATTGACCTCTTTTTTTCCACGGCTCTCAGTACCTGGCAGATGATCATCTGACGCAGCGTTCCTGAGATGCAGAAGGCTCTGGGCCTCTGATGGGGCATTATTGCGATTTAAAAGGTTCTGGGCTTCCTCATCTACAACATCCAACAGATACTGGATGACTTCATTGTGGTCATCCTCATCATAATCCTCGTCATCTGGGATCTCTGTCTCTAAAAGGAAATGGCATAGAACAACAAGTTTTTAGAAAAGAGAACGGGTTAAAAAAAAAAAAAAAGAGGGCAGATACCAAGAAGAACTCTCAAGATCTTTCTTTCCCATAAATTTCATCTGTTACTGTCAGGCAGACTACTGCCTTTCATCTCTTGTACTGTGAAGTAAAAACTGAATAATGCTGCCCCAGGCAGATTTCTTACCTGATTTGTCACTGTGCTCAGGCAAATCTGATATCTGATTGGTAAAGCCAAGAGAAGGGACATCTCTACAAGCTGTAGGATTCATTAATCCTTTTGTTTGATGGATATTATTTTCCATATTTGCATGAGACACTTCAAGGATGCCATTGCCATTTACCTAATGGAGTAAAGCAGAGTAAATAATAACTTCTTAGGAGTTTGACATCTTATTTTGGCAGCAAGTAGCTCTTAATAAAGACAGGACTACTTATCAAAAAATGAAAAAGGATCACAGTAGTTTCATGTCTGAGATAGCTGGCTGGGGAGGGCAGGATTCCTTCTACAATTATGTATTTTTTAGGTGCATTACAGGTTTTACATGAAACTGAGAAAAAACAAAATTGAAGATCTAAAACACACCCCATGGAGATGAATAAGTAACTACTACCAGAGAACACATATCTCATTTGTTATTATATCCTCTATAGAATTATGGAATGCTTAAGGTTGTAAGGGACCTCTAGAGGTTATCTAGTCCAACCCCCTGCACACGCAGGGTCACCCAGAGCACGTGGCACAGGACTGCGTCCAAGCGGGTCTTGAAGATCTCCAGAGAGGGAGACTCCACAACCTCTCTGGGCAGCCTGTGCCAGTGCTCCGTCACTCTCACTGTCAGGAAATGTTTCCTTAAGTTCCTGTGGAACTTTCGGTGCTTTAATTTCTGGCCCTTTTCTCTAGTTTTATCAGTGGTCACCACTGAAAAGAGGCCAGCACCATCCTCCTCACTGCCTCCCTTGAGGTACTTACAGACACTGATCATGTCCCCTCCCAGCCTTCTACAAAACATACAGCATTCAGGTTTCAATAGTCTCCTTCCCCATCCCACCACTTCTTAGAAAAGTCCAGAGAGAAAAAGAAATGCAACCCTCTGGTGAGTGTAAAATATAATCATCTGCAGCAACTGGGTAGAAAGTTCTGCATCTTTCTCATAAGGGCATGGTATTTCTATAGTGCAGCCCCAAGCAAAGGGAAGGTCAGTTCCAAAGATCTGTGTATTTACATTGATCACATTGGCGACTCGCACCTCTTGACAGTGAGAATTTGCACATTTGAAGTAATGCAACATGAGGTTTCTTTTGTTTGTCTTTCTTCTATCTTAAACTTGTAGGAAGGATATATTCTGCGCAGTGGAATTGCACACCACAGAATAACACCTACCTTGGAGCCGTAAGCATCAGTTGCTGTTTCTGTTTTACCACAGTGATCGCCACGGGAGCAGCCTAGACCAGAGAGCGAGGTGGTGGAAAGGTGAGAGAAAGCAGGAGGAAGAAAAAGACAACAACTCAAGAGCGATATTTTCACAGCAGTTAAATTATCCCCACTGATTATTTTTATTAAAGAATCAAGCTGTGTATATTGTGAAATGAGTTACATTTTGGCCCGGCTGCTGGGCACTGCCACAGTAGCAGCTGAGTGACTGCATACTAAGAGCTGGGTATTAGAGAAAAATTTTGAACAGCAAGAAATGGGGAATCCCAAAATTACTACAGAATGACTATAGAGTGTGTTTTAGTGGAGCTTTTAGAGGAAAGCTCCAGTCCATATGTGCTGGAGCTGACCTTGGTATGCAGAGTTTGAGCACAGCAACCAGACTAGGATGAAATCTTAAGGCCCCTATCAGTTCCTTGAATTTTAACTCACACACAAATGTCACTTACAATAGGTGACCAAGCAATCCTTACCATTAGCCTTCAGTGACCACGAATTTGAGCTATCAGAATTTTTGGATTTTGGAAGCACAGGATGACCATCTCTACAAAAGAAATGTTTACAGACAATTTTATATTAAAAACATAAATAAATAAAACCATGTTAATCAGACATACACACATCAGTGTCAGACTGCCTGACCCCTAAGCGTTATTCCTAACACGAGTGTTCTGGAGTGTTTAGAACATGCAGTGTTGGAGGTAGTTAGTAGTTAGGTTCTTTTTTCCGAAAGTTTAGAAGACTTCATTAGAGTCTATTTCATGCTAGACTCTGACAAAAGATTTAACCTCACAGTCTTAGCATCCAGCTCAAAATCTACAACTCTGGGAAGTTCACATTTGAAAATGGAGCCCCCTCCTTGTCTCCAAACCGAGCACACATCCAGAGCACTGACTATTTTTTTCCTGTAATCAGAAACAGTTTTACTAAACAGTCTTGCTGTAACTATTGCAATGCACACAGTGTAGAGTGGTGGGGAAAAAAAAACACACCAGCAACATGTTTTATCCATATACTCATGCAATCACACAAGGAAAAGAGTCACAGGCAAGCATTTACTGCCAAAATATACCTGGTCACTTTGAGCACCACTTTAGGAAAGGAGGTTTCCAACATCCTTTTGGCTTCTTTCAGAGTCATTCCCTGTGTGCTTACTCCATTAATGTAATGGATAATATCTAATGCATGGAGACTCTCATCTCTGTCAGCAACTGATTTGGGGAGAATGTCAGCAATATACACAACTTGGTAAAGGCTGTCATGCCCTCCTGATAAAGACAGACCTGTGCAGGAAGAAAAATAAGAGAAAAGTATGTTCTTTCTTTGCAACTAACTTGTTTTTGTTTCATTCAAAACCAGACCAAGAAAAACATTCTGCATTAGAGCCAGAAGTAATGTAATTTGGTATTACCCAGCTCCTCCTTATGGCACGTCAGTGTAATATCAGGCAGTAAGTGAGGCAGCACTGGCATCTTGGGCAGCTCCAAAACACGTCCCAGCACCAGTCTGACAGTTTTGGGGGCAGCTCGGAGGAAATTCACTGCATCCGTGTGACTCATGTTAGTGACATCCGTGTCATTAACCTGTCAAGACAAAAACATCAGAAATCTAGTTCTGTTCCAAGTAGTACAGTTAGTGTTGAGGAAACAGAGTTGCTATCACTCCTACTGATGGCATTTCACATTAAAGGACAAAACTATAGATTCGCCATACGACAGCAGCTGCAGCTCAGTGTAGTTATTGAGACAGACAGAATACACGTGTGTAACTCAAGTGTCACAAGTGAAGTAGTTCACAATCCAGATGTTAAGCTCATTCAAAAGGCATATAATTTGTTTCTATTATCAAAGGAAAAAAAAGAAAAAGAAAAACCTAACCCAACTTGGTAGATATTTGTCCAAATTTTTTTTTGAGGAAAAAGACTTCCAAGAAAAGGTTTTTCAAAGCCCTGATTTAGCAATGACTCAAAGCCATGCCCTATGCTACGTTCCTCATAAGGACTACTTGAAGTGTCCAGCAGCCCCCATGCAAGTTTGCACTGCGTGAGATACTAATATTATAACTAAGAATACCTCTATTACATGATATAACTACCTAACTGTTTAACTTGACAGTGGGATTTTTTTCACATTTACTTCCTAACAATATATTAGCCAAGAAGATTCTTTCGAATCTTCCTTTTCATGCGAGTCCCGTATCTAGAAACGCTACTTCTCTTACTTTTATAAGGCGGTCTCCCGGTCGCAGCCTCCCATCACTTTTGGCAGGATCCTGAACAATATCATGAATGTAGCAGCCAATGTTATCATTTCCTTTGGTCACTGTGAAGCCCAGACTGCCCTTTTCTGACTTGGTCATGGTAACTTGGAGCTCTACTTCCTAAGGGAAGAAAGTAGCACTTTACAATGTAGACAAATTGAAACAACCTGAATACTTTAAAGAAATGAAGACAGCTAGAATGGTCTTCAAACAACAACAGAGAAGCTTAATGGGCATTAAAGAAGAGCCTAGGATCTAAGCTGAGTCTGAGAACATTGTCAAGGGGCTGAAGCATTTAATGCCAAGTTCCAGATGGCAATGATGCCCACAAAATAGACGTGTGTGCACTGACAGACACAAGGATGCACCCGCGCGCAGAGGAACTCATTATGTAACCAATTCCACCATGCCCCAATNTCCAGATGGAAATGATGCCCACAAAATAGACGTATAAGGAAAACAGACACAAGGATGCACCCGCGCGCAGAGGAACTCATTATGTAACCAATTCCACCATGCCCCAATTCTGCACGTACAATTAAAAGTAAGATTTAGCCTTGACAGACTGGGAGTTTATATTTAATGGAAACAGTGATGCCACATAAACCCCTCAAGGCCAGCCAGAAAACATTTGCAAACACTTGTATGAACACTTATAGCCCAGTGATTACAGCTGCCACACTGTAAAGGATGGGAATGCCTTTGGTGATTCCTGCATCCCGGCCCCATTTAGTGCAAATATAACCTTCAACTATTCCATCTGTAAATCAATATGCATGGCTTCTATTTAGTTGATCCCAATAACATCCATCAGCCACAGCAATAAGTACATTCGTGTTGCTGCAAGACAGGAATAGGAAATTACCGGCTCATATTCTTCAGTACTTTTTTCTAACTGACTCAACAATGTCACTCCTCCCAGGTGTGGAGTCAGCTCAGGAACAGGACTCACATATGAGTCATTTATTAAAACGGATGTGGTCACATCAGCAACAGTTCTACAGGTCGGGATCAATGGCAAATCCAGTGGCAGATTGCTACAGGAAAAGAAAAAAAAATAATAAAAAATAAAATAATTGCAATGCTTTTAGTATTATTGGGCAGCCTTACAATATGGCTGTTACTAATAAAAGAATGTTTGAATAATTATCAACTTTAACGTAGAAATTAAAAAATTAAATAAAAAAGAAGCCTTTGAATTTCCATGAGCAGGCCCAATAAAATGTTTTTAGCAAACACCTTCTGCAACACCACAAGGATCACGCTGAGCAGCATACCTGTCCTCAGAGTCCAGTTTGCTAGGAGTCTCACGAGCAGAACACAGGATGGTACGAACAGCCTCTTCGTGACCACCGCACGGCTCGTACGGGCCGGGTGCTGGTGCCACAGCTTCATCAGAGCTTTGGTAGAGGGCAGGACTCCAGCCAGGGCCCATCTGCGCTGGGGAATCTGTCACCTCCTCTTCACCACTGCCGCTGCTGTCACTGTAGCTGTCTCTCCTAGAAGGAGATTTTAGCCTTTTCTTGCTCGGATCAGTAGTTTCATTTTCATCTGAGCTGTCGCCTTGTTCTCCATTTGATGGACTGCTAACTTCTTTGCTGACATCTGGAAATACTTGTTGGGGTGAATGGATGGGCGTCTGCGGAGAACGAGGACATTTAATGCATCAAACTGTGGTTTTCACGGTAGGAAAAAAATGCAAAGACTGAATAAAATTACTAAACCCAGCTGATCAATGTCTTCTTCCATTCTGATGTTGCCTCAGTTATGTGAATGCATCATAGCAGCTTCACCGAGCTCAAGACAAATTTGCCATGACAAGTGTGCAGAACTTACAAGCGTATGCTGCTAAGCAAGTGCAAAATCATGGAAGGAAAATAAATATATCCTTGGCTTGACTCTTGGGAAGCCTCCTGGCAGATGCCCTGACACTGCCCAGTAGCTATCTCAGCAATTACCCCGAAATCCTTTGCAACCGAAATACACTGAGGATGACTGTGGTAGAGCTGAAGTCAAAATAAACTCATGCAGAAGTCAAGCAGGCAACATTTTAAGCCAAGAGTTTAATAAACAACAAAAACTATCCTAATCTACACCGACTGGTGACTGTTCATACCTTTATATTCAGTTACATTGAGGACAATTTTGTCAGTACTCATCAAATTCTCACGCTTGTGTGAACACCAGTCTGTGACACTTAAACAAAACAGTTGTTTGCTTATTTGTTTTTTACTATATCTACTACTTCATTAAAATAATTCTGAACTACAAACAGTTCATTATAGAATTAAGTTTTTTGTATCAGTGCTTTCTTCATGTGTGTATCTCCTTTTTTTGCTATATTTTTAAGTTTGTATTTGTAAATTTAAGTTTCTGTGACCATACTTCAACTCTTTTTAAAAAAATGAACTAAAATAGCTTCACAAGTTGAAGACTCTTTTCCATATCATATTTTCTTTCTTTTATTATGGAAACCCTACTTGACAGATGTGAACACCTCTCTAAATTCTATCCCAATTCTCTTTTGCTGAAATATATACATACACACACAGATGCACAAATATATATATATATATATGGCCATGGTTTAAAATACTCTAAAATTGTTTTAAATACACCTCTTTACATGGGTTACAGAAAAACCTAATTTCTATTTGAGACCGACTCCTTTTTACATCTCTATAAAATCGGCCATGCACTCTCGAGGGATTAAGCACAGGAACCACCTATGAGTCCCTCTTCCACCCCATCTTTCCACCTCAAGTTGCATTTCATTGACTAATCCACCAAACCAAGTAAAAAAAAGACTTACCAACAAAGAAGGATCAATGTCTGGTAGTATCCCAGGTGGGGGCCGACAAAGGAGAAGGGAAACTTCTGGAGATGTTCCTCGCAGAGCCGAGATGACCTCCTATGGACATAGATTCAGTATCAGAGACAGACCCCAGAACTTGCAGAATTTGCGTGGCAAGAGTTCCGCTACCCAGATCAACAGCAGAGAGCACAAACCTGTTGGGATAAACCCTTTAGCGATGCCCCGTTCACTTTCAGAATGACATCCCCGATTTCTATTTGCCCGCTTTCTGCAGCAGGCTGCCCAGGGAAGAGCTTTTTCACCCTCACAATCGTCGAGCCCAGTTGTTCAGGGGTAAGGTTGTCTTCACGGCAGAAACTGAACCCGAGGCCTGAGCTGTTCTTCAGCAGTTTGACCTCAAACGTGTTGTCTGCAAAAGGAACAGGAACAGATCATTTCCTACAGCACAGTGGCTGTCACGTTTATCTGCTCTCATCGCGACAGGAGCAACCTCCTTTTGGAATCTCTCTTGAACAGCAGCAGAGCTAGGAGCACCTCTTACTGCAGCCTTGTTAAGAAAGGCAAAGCATCCCCTGGAGAAACTGGAAGGCATTAAACAGCAGTGAAAGAGCAAACAGCTAACAGTAATTGAGTTACTGAAATCTGAAAAGAAACTCTCAGAACAATGCAACAGCACAAGGACAAAGACTGTATTATGTGCAGGAGTTTGGACTAAATTTCCAGCTGCTCTGTCTCCTGTTTTCCTTTCTACTCCCCAGAAGATATCCAAGAGAAGAACTACCAAGTCTAAAAGCTGCTTTTAAAGGATCAGACAAGTCTCCTACACAATCTGACCTGCAGTGACGAAGCTGTAGTCTTTGGCATTTGCAGCTTTGGCTGCTGGTTTCTCGGGGGGTTCGCACTGCCCTGGCTCGTGTGGCGGAGTGCACTGCGGCGTTACTGGAGCGTGAACTTTGGCAGCCGAGAGCTGCCCTTTTTCCAGCAGCAGATGCACCACCTAAAGAAACGAAACATTCTCCTGTTAACTTGCCCTGCTCATGGAAATGGTACCAATTAGAGTACACACTTGTTTCTAACCTGCCAGGGTCTTAAATTGTATAGTATTCTATTAACTTCCCAGATACATATCCCGGATACATACTCCCTCGCATATCCTCATATTGTTCATCACTTTAAAGGCTGTGAGAAGTTCCACCATACAGAGGCTGACTTGTGAGATATTTGCCAACGGCAAGTCAGAAGAGGGTTTCTTCAAATAAGGCCGTGAGGAGTTAAGAAGGACCCAAGACATTGGCACGGAGCTGCTCACCTGCCCAGTGTTTCTTAGCGTTTCCACTGCTTGCTTATGGGTAGCGCCTTCCAGGCTAATCCCGTTGACTGAGAGCACACGGTCACCTAGAAAGAAATGACAAATAACTGAGGACAAATTAAGCAGAACACATTCTATAAAATGTTTATGGCGCATAAACACCTTCCGTTACTGAAGGGAATTCTCCTACCACCCAACACTCTGAGGAAAGAGCAGAACTTTATAAGTGAAGCGCTTCGAGACAACTCCACATCAAAGCTGGTGATCCCTATCAAAGTAATGTTTTGGTAGCTAACATAGAATCTTTAATAAAAACAAGTCTTAGCCCATAGTGGGAATCTACACGTCACTAAGACACGGAGGCTGCCTTACAAACAAGCAAAGCCA
The DNA here is from genome assembly GCA_013389825.1 of Crypturellus undulatus. NCBI lineage: Eukaryota > Metazoa > Chordata > Aves > Tinamiformes > Tinamidae > Crypturellus > Crypturellus undulatus. Next base: position 65,041 of record VWPW01010796.1, read on the forward strand.
TAGCAATTGCCCCCATTTTCTGTATCAAGTTACCCAGCAGGGCATCAAGAAGGCCACAAACGATACACAAAGGCCTTCTCTCTTCACTGCTGGCATGAGCAGCGCTCTCCACTAACACAGGCTCTACTAAAATATAAATTCCTCCAATACATTTAGTATCTTTTTCTCCAAAATTGTAGTATTTTCTGTTGGCTCTGCAGTTGCTTTCTATTTTGGGTTAATATTCTCCCTTCTTCAGCTGTGGAATCAGCTATCAAGTCTCTAGCACTTAGCATTTAATGGCCGTTCATGTGCTCTGTGGCCCTGTGAACTGCTCATTATTGCTGCACTCCACTTCGGGGAGACAATATTTCAAGCGACACATACAAATGCAGTGACACATGACTAAGTGAATGCAGCCAAAGAGAGTTTTGAGCTTCTAGGCTGCAGGGTATCCCTTCTAGTTCCCCACAGAGTTAGCCAAATTCACTCCTCTGTTTTTCACATTAAGAATGCCCACCAAGAGAACTAAAATAGTACCTTTTTCTATCCTGCCGTCCGCTTCGGCTGCTCCCTTGGGAATGATTGCTTTCACATAAATGCCTCCGTGCCGTATGCTAGTATTTATGCCACCCTAGATGGAGAGCAGGAACATGATTTGTCAGCCTTTTTGCACCTCGAGGGCTTAGCACTTAAACACAGTGGCACACGAGGAAAGCTATACTCAGGAAGCACTCTGGTTACTGGCGTGTACAGGCAACAGCCAAACTGTCCAAAATTAACATTGCACAAGGCGTGTTCTCCCATCCAAGGGTCTTGCTACAAAAGAAAGTCGGGGCGGGAAGGCTGTAGGAACACACTACACCACAATGCAGCTGTCCCCTAGACAAATCAGTGTCCTTGGGGGACAGAAATGTGTTGACACGCTGCTGCAATCTGCATGCTTGCATGCACGTGGAAGCTCGGCGAGCGCAGCATGCAGCAAGAGCCAGGGCAGAAGGCGCACACTCATGCAGCGTCCTAGTCCAACTTGCCCTCTCTGATGCACGGTCAAACTAAAGAGTGCAGCTTTCTCTCGGATGTTAGAAGTTGGAAGGTCTGAGCTGCAAAACAACTGCTCAAACTCAACCAGTGCTGCTCTTGGAGGCTCTTAGTTTTCCTGGCTTTCAGACAGCTACCACACTGCACTACTGCTGCTTCCCCATAAATGTGGGAGGGAAGAGGAGCCCAACAACACGTGAACAAGCGCTGCCAGAGCGCACTGCGTTACACGGGAAATCCTAAAACTGAGAGCTCTTCTTTTCCTCCCTGCAGAGGACAGCCAAGGGTCAGAGTGGGGGCTGAAAAAGGAAAGGACAAGGAAAACAACACTTGGTCATCCCTGGTGGGAAGCCTTGGCAACCACTGCCATTCACTAATGCTTTCTACAAAGCCAATTTACGGGTACAGCAGGTTTGCTGCTGTTCAGCAGCTAACACCTCCTGCATCATTATGCCTCCAGCCATCAGCAACTTCAAGCTCTGCTCCAAAACATTATCAGTATTTTTAAAATTCTTCTAAGTAAACCTTTCTTATTTACAATAAGTAATAGGGCAATGACCCAGCCTACGGACCCCAGATTTCTGTAGGGTAGTCCAAATTTTCTTATAAAATATTGCAAATGTCTTGCCTTCTTCCCTGCCATACAAAAAAACAGTTTGTCTGACTGCTTTTTGCAAAGAAAAATGCCTTTGGATAGACTGGGATGCTCAAAGAAGAGAGCAGCATTTTGCTCCTCTCAGACCCAAGAAATTACATGTTATCCATGGTCCTACCCACCTGGCCACACTTGGGAAAATGCTGATGTTGTTTTAGTTATAAACCAAGAAATTCACCAGCTTTGAACTACAAATAATAACTGCTTCTTGCAGTAATTATTTTTTTTTGCCAAGTTACTGTGTATTTTGCTGATCAATCACCTAGAGATGAACTTTTCTTAACTTTCTGCTTTTTAACCAGCAGAGGGAGAACCCAGAACATGGCATTTGTGGCAGTGCACAGGTACCCTCAGGTAACACTTGGCACATCGTGGCCTCCAAAACCTACCAGTAAAGGTCTCATTTCTCTGTGCTACTCCCTTGCAAATTTGCCACTTCTCGTTATTTGGGAACAAGGGACAAGGACTGTCCTATCTATTTGCACTTGCCAAGTGGCTTCTGCAAGGCCTCCACAGTAAATCAACCATCAAAAAGGGTTTCTTAGTGGGGAGATAACAACAAAAAAACCACAGGAGTGGGATTTCTATTAATATATTTCAAGTTTTAAAAGAGAGATTATTCAACAGTAAAATCACACACTGAACAGTGGCTCTATAAAATACTTTGCTTCCTCGTAGCTTAGCAATTTAACAGGTTGCTGGGAGTAGAGAAAAAGAGAAAACATCTCAAAACCTTGTCAAACAGTACCGTGACACTTATTCCCAAGCCGTTATCTTTTTTGGCTAGTTCAACCTCAAAGATATCTCCAGGTTTAAGAAATGTCGCAGTGATCTTTTTAGAATTTGTTTTCTTCGCTGTATTCCCTGGAGAAGATTCCTTTACAGGAAAACAAAACAAAACAAAACAAAACAAAACAAAATTTCTGTTAGAAGCTTATAGATAAGAACCTAAGGGATGTGCTCGAAATACTAAGCTAATCCCAGAGACATGAAAAGGTAAAGAAATTTTTCCATAGAGACAGTAACAGGACTATGACCGTATTGGACAAGCATACAACCTCCAACATACATTTTCTATAGAATCAACATGAGGTTGTTAAGCTGGAAGCAGCTCATTCAGGACCCTCTTCTCACTAGGCCATTTTAAATTCTTTGGAATGATTTTTCACAGACATGATTTTTCTGCTTTTACTTTTAAAGAAAAACATCAATTTATGCGGAAGAAAAACAGAGCATGACTTCATTCCTGCAAGTCTTCAAGGACTTGAAGTCCTAGCTATTGGAAACACTAGTGACACTAGTGGAAAAAATAGTGACACTCAGAGGATTTGTGACCAGGGGTAAACTGATGACTAAGTTCCCTTCTTCCCAGCCCCTTCTCCTTACTCGCACAGCCGGCCAGCTAATTTCACTATCCTGCGACATCGGTGCGAAACGTTCATATGAAATACACTCTGCCTTTTTAGCTGCCTGTTGCTCCTGACTGCTGGAATACGTTGCCTCATCCATGTCAGAATCCCCCCGGTCAGAATATTCCACAGGCTCCACCACCTCAGGCCTTTTCAGTTTTGCTCGGGTGCTGTCGGATGACGATCTTCTCTTCTCGTTGGCTCTAGCGAGCCCGGATAGGGGATCGCCGTAGAGCTGAGCGTTTTGCTGGCCTCTACCGCTCGCGCGCTTGCCAAAGCAGCCAGCTGCCTGTCTCTGAGACAGGCTGGCACTCTCAGTCCTCGAGTCCTGGGAGCTCAGGCTTCCGTCCCGCTTGCCTGACAAGCCGGACGAGCTCCCCGAGAGGGGCCTCTGGTGACCCCGCGAGCGGCCGGGCTCTTCTGAAGAGGACTCTGCCTCGTTGTCCTGCACTGACGACGGTCGCCTTGAGTAGCCTCTGGTTCCGCTGGGGAGGTGCGCGGGGTTAGACGATGCTGAGGAGCAGGAGACAAGAGCGTCAACAGTAAATGCAAACATCTGCTGTAGGACAAATTCCTCAGCTCTTTAAAGAGCCACACAGGGATTACCAGTTCATAACAGGCAGAGCACTTGCGTGCTACAAGCAGCGTGTCCTCACTGATGTTGACTTTATTACGCTGAGTTTATTCCCAGAACCCCATTCCAAGCAGATAAAAGCTGGCATTGCTTATAGAGGTGACAAGTTAAGTGTGGTTTTCAAGCTAATGCAATTGCTTAGGATTGCTGGGAAGATAAATGCTTCCCAGAACAAGTGCTTTACAACAGGCGTTAGAGAAGGCCGAGCACTCAAGCTCCAAGTCATCTGTAACAGTAAGGAATATATCCCTCCATACCTTTGGGAAGCTTGTCCTTGGGCTGAGAGATAACAAGTGTCACATCTTCAGGTGCGTTCTCTAAAATCTCTAATGCTGCATGGTGGCTGACGCCCTCCAGACTCGTGCTATTCACAGATATTAGTCGGTGGCCTGCGCAAAAAGGTTTGTTCAGAACCCAACAAGACACCATTTACATCTGCAGCCTTCAGTGAGGATGTCAGAGTACAAGTCTGAAAATCTCTACACACAATAAATAATAAATAATACTGCTGCTAGAAAAAGGAACCCTAATAATAATAAAAAAAATCTATACAAATATTTCTTCTTCTTAAATTCAACAACCTTTTTGATATAACAATGTTTTTTGTGACTTTTAGCACCCACTTCTATCTTCTGACTTATGCAAAGAAAATACAATAGTAAAAATAAGAAGCGAAATAAAAAACTATGGTATGGAGGTTTAAAAATTAAAATTTCAAAGCATCCATCAAGAAATAATAGCAAATAATACTTTTCCTTTGGAGGTAATTTTTATCTTCTATTCCTTCAATCACTGATTTTTGTTTAATTCAAACAAAAACTTCTGTTTTCAAAGGGTCTAACAAAGGACTATCACCATTCTTCTACAGAGATCAAGAAGGTAACTAAAGACTGGTATTTTTAAGTGACACTTGCAGTCACAGAAGAAAATGGCACTAAAAAAAATGCCTTTCCTCCCTCTCCCCGACCTTTCCCATGTACATTTCTCCTTATTTACACTATTCACCTGGTTTGAGAGATCCTTCCAAATCAGCTGGCCCTCCAGGAATAACCGAATGAATAAAAATTCCCAGATCAAGTTTCCCTGTCTTCTCTCCACCGATTATGTGAAAACCTATTAAAAAGAGAAGCAAAGTATGCGAACACATGAGTTATCAGAGTCTTTAACTTAACAAGGGACAAGTATGTCAGATAAGACAAAAATTTAGTTGGTCTCATAAACGTCAAGTAAAACATCTTGAAGTCCACCTGAAAGTAAATGGTAAATGAAGAATTAAGATGCAGAAGTCATTCGAAAAAAATATTTTGTTCAAATCTGACTATATTTTTTTGTGCAATCCAGGCTTTGTCTAACTGCCTTCTGCTAGTTTCCAGTAAAGCCTAGAGAAGACAGCTGAGCTGTGACAACAGAAACATACACATAAACACGTGATGTTATATGTAAATTTACTGACTAGAAGAAATGTACGTTCTCTCACAGAAAGAAAACAAAAACAAAACATTTTCAGTCGTTCACTGCTTAAATGTCCAGTCTTGGCTTTAAGAACACAGTTTTATAAACCCTATTTTCGGTATTAAATATTTAAAACACTTGTCCTTTGCAGCTGAGGCTCCCAGACAACTTCTACAAATTCTACTAGGTAAACCCAGGAAGGATGTTCTTATTAAAATATAATAATAAAAACTGAACTACTCAAAGCAGCAAAGTAATATGGATTGTGCACTGAAGAAAAAAGGGGTGTAGATGCATTTCTCTCCTCTTTGCTCAAGTCTAAACTACGGTGCAGAGTCAATGACATACACTATGATTGTGTAAGTTTCTTCTGCTATTTCAATTAGAAAATCGTCTTATTTTGAGTCACAAACTCCTGAGGGACATTTTAAAGAGCTTCCCTGCAGTGAAACGGATATCAAATTATTTGTTACTCATACAGAGAAAAATTGCGTGGGTTTATGACAAAAACAAGTTAGTGGTAGAAAAAAAAAAATGCAATCCAAGTATCCTGTCTTCCAGGTTCTTTTTAACCTCAAATTAATGTTCCATATAGTGGTATTTTGAGAATAAGAACAAAAATGTAGTGAGTGCCTATTGGCTTCAGAATGTTTTTTGGTCTCCAAAGCCCCAAAGCGGTTGCAGCTGTGTGGTGTGCACAGGGACACAAACGCTCTATCTGAATTCAGGGAAAAACAAAACAAAACAAAAAAAACTTTCACGGACCTAACTTTAGGATGATGGTTTCACATTGTAAATATCTCCTTTAATTTATATATGAAAAAAGTAAGAGACAGCCTTTTTTAACACCACTCAGCAAGTCAGTAAGCAGATGCAAGTAAGAAAACCTGGGCTTCAACATCCTAAATGAACATCTTCGAAAAACAGCTGCTGTCTGCACTGCTTTCTTTAGTTCTACAACAAATAGTAGAAGTAACAGGAAAGTCTATTTTACTTTTGGTTTCCTTGAATAAGACTTAATAATAATATAAATAATTTTAAGGCAACTTACCTAAACCCATTTTTTCATCCTTTTTCAAGTTCACCAAAGTGATCTCTCTTTCTGGCGTCAAAACTCTGCTCTGCACTGCTTGGAGCGTGTCAACTGAAAAGGCAACGTTTCATGATCAGACTCTAGCTCAGTGCATCCATGAGGTTTCAGGTTTGCCCTTAAGTGCTGCTTCTCAAATTGGACTACTATTCTGAACTGCAGGTCCAAGTTTAATCTTCCCAGGCCATATCCAAATTTTAACATTGTTGTAACAGAAATTTCACAGATGCAAAAGTCTCCCCCCAAAAGCCTCGCAGAAGAAGTGAATTCTGTGTTTAAGGAAAGGTCCTGTCCTATAGCTAGGAGAGGTACCCGATTTAAGACTACCTAAGAAATAAACAGAACTGGTGGAACACAGAAGTGCTGTCTTAAGTACAAATTAAAAGATATTGACTGAAATACTTAAATAGATGATTTATCAACTTACCATTGTCTTTCAATGGTGTTGACGATGGAAGATTTCCAGAACTATTCATGCTCACGCCTGGGATATGAATGCACATATTAGACACTGCTAGCAACACTTCTCATTTGTTTCTATTTACAGGAAAGGTATCGAGAAGTATCTCGGGCTTTACACAGAGTGTACACAAACTAATTCTTAATACTATGCTATTTATTTGTTTAAAAGTGAAGTAAATTCCAAAGTAACTTTGCTTTAGCAAATCCTTATTCTTGGACTCTGATCAGAGCTGCAAGTCTAGATGGATGCTAGCTCATACCAAAGGCAAAAGAAATAAAACAAAGGCAAAGATTTGGCTTTTATGACCACTTTTAACTTCAAATAAAATTAATGGAGTCTTAAGAAACCAGATAAATCAAAGACTGACATGACTTGATGAAATATGCCTGATTTAATAAACCAATATCAAAAGTAGCATTGCAAGACCTTGCACAGTAATAAATAAGTCTGTACAGTAACAAGAAATTTGCATTAAGTATCTCTACTCCATTTATTTTGTGAAGAGAATAGAATTTTCTTTATCATGATCAATGCCAAGAAAATATGTCTGTATGTTAAAGAAGATGGCATAACTAACGTACTAAATCATGGAAATAAATGAGATAAATTACTTCAAGAGCCTTGGCAAAGCAGTCATGGACTTTTCAAGCCCTCTAAATCTTCCATCTGCCCAGGAGATTATGGCTAAGTGTGTTAGACCTCTAATTGCAGACCTAAAGGCATAGAATAAATGGCTACAAGCAGTCGCTACAGAGACTGCATTCTTCATCTCACTCTTCAGTGGTTTATGCTCTTCATGCTGAAAAAACACAGGCCTCAAGTCAGCACCTGACTGACAGGTCCTTTGGGGCCAGTGGAAATTGCAGCAGGAGGTTGTAGGTCACTCTGTGCAGTTATTCCTTTAAACTCAGGTCTTGCACTATGTTTTCCTCACGTTTCAGAATTACTCAGTATTATGATTTTCAACATACAAATAGCAAACTCAGATTCCAATCTAAGGTTCTTATTACTGGAACAAGTATATCACCAGAGAACCCCCTATATAACCAGAAAACCAAGGCATACAAACATTAAAAAAGAACATACAAAAATCCAACAGGTTAGTTTAAGTGTAGCTAGCTACCCTGGAGTGTGTGTTTTGGTGTGTATATGTGTGTGTATGTGAATATTGTGTGTGCTTATTTAGACCATCTGTGTGCCAGCTAAGAAATTAAGAGTATGATCAGTTCTTTCAGTGCGTTAGAGAGTATTCTTGTGAAAGATGCAAAACTCATACCCACTTTATTACATCCAGGTAAGAGCAAACCCAAGGGTACAGTGGCAATCCCACTCAAAGCAAACAGGCAGTAGCTGCTTTATGCCAAACTTGCAAAAATCAACTCCACTCCCTGTCAAAACTGACAATTTCATTGCAAACCAAATAGGAAGACAGGGAAATGATTAGGAAATTCTTATAATAAAATGACACCTCTAAGTGCCAAAATGGAACATGTTTTCTGGAGCAGTTTTTTCTGGGTGAGGCGCTGATACTTTCGACTCCTATGTACTGACTACTTTGATGCTCTAAAGGAGGATTTTCTGATTCATTGAAGCATTTTTTCAGTAACCGCAAGCAATTTGCTTGGATTACTTTAGCATAGGATATTTGGGTTCCTTTGTTAAGTCAAAATATTACCATTACTTAGGAACTATATTATATTACTACAAAGGAAGCAGGTTTTGAGTGTTAGTTAGTAAACACAGTATTTTTCGCATGCTGACCTACAACATAGGCTTGACCGGTGTCTTCAAGGGACGATGAGTCTGATTCATTTTTCCTTTGTTCAGGGCTTCTACTTAAACCTGCATGAGATTTTGAACTTAAAGGGGAGAAGGAAAGAAGGAAAGCCAGACAGAGCGAGAGAGAGATGGGAGAGGGAAAGGAAGGATCAATGTAATAAAATAATGGTACGAATTAACAAATAAAAAATGATGCAAAACGTACATCAGCTGTACACAAAGATACTTCAGAGTGTTCAGAGAGACTCTTACTTGTTCAATTTTAACGCTCCTGCTGTTGATACAGTGTCAAATTTTGGCATTTGCTGAAAGACTCTTCCCATTATGTCCTCTACTTTTTGGGAGGAGGAGTCCAAAGCAGTGATGATATTTTTCCGTGGAGGATGAACGGAGAGGTGGCTCTGAGTCAGATCATGAAACGACTTGCTCATGACCCTGGGCCTTTCCTCCCAGGAGCTCTTCTCATTCTTTTCCTTTGCAGAGCCAGGAAGCGGTTGGAAGAGGGAGAGCTCGGAGCAGGAGAGTCTCTTCAGAATCTCTGCTTGCACGGAGAGAGGCCGGACGGCCAGCCGGTTCAGGGTGCTGCTTGCCAGGCTGCCCGTGCTGATCGCTCGGCCCATGTTAAAACTTTTGACAGACTCGGCCTGAAGGTTGAGGCTCCTAAACGAAGCTCTTTCTGCAGAATTATTAAAAAAACAAAAGAAAACCCACAGGTATACGTTATAGAGCACTGCTAACGTGACATCTTTACATAAAGCTTGCATTTTCAATAAGCAGCTCGTACAGTGAGCATTTTACTTTAGTCATATTGTTCAAGAGCACGAGCCATCATCAGAACACAGTTTGCTCAGGAGGCAAAGTGCGGATTTAACGACAGGACACTAACCAGACCATCTGCTCTCTTTAAAGTCCATAAATGCCAAACAGTTATCCCACTGGGAGCATAAAAATTGCTGTTCCCTGCTACGCCTTTATAGACATCACCTCTTTCTGCAAAGTAAATCATATCCCTATTCCCACTCAGATGAAAGAGACCTGAAAGGCTGCTGCTCTTTCAAGTTACTCTTCTAAATCTTCTCCAGATTTCTCCAACAAATAGGGCATTCGCTCTGTTGCTCTTGGGGACTGCCCGAAACGTCCTAAATGTTTTAGCACAGATTTGACTGAGCAGTGTTGACAGGGGGCTGCCAGACTTTCTGACTCCCCAACTCACAACCCCGTAAGGAGCAGAAACAAACAGGTTCGGACTGCAATTCAACCGCTCCACCAGCCGAAGCGTGGGAACAGTCTGGGTGAATGTTCTTGGCTGAAAACGAATGCAAGATAATAAAACTTGGCCTAACGCTTTCTTATTGAGAGTGGAGCTGAGCGGTGCTCATTTCTATGAGCCTAACCGCCTCCCCAGGCTAGCAGGGCCTGTTAATTGAAAGAAAATTGCAGTGCACAGAAGCAAACTCTTGTTTTTGAGGTTCTCACTGCACAACATATCTTTCATATACAACACCCTCCAAAGTTGCCTGAAAAAGAAAGGTTTCTGTGCACTGCTTTGCTTTTTGGGATAAGCTGATGCTAAGTGAGAATACAGCAGGAGCACCTCAAGTCACCTGGTCCCATCTCCTTGTGTTAAGTTGATTTGGTCTGGCAGAATAGAAAAGGTACAGAGATGCCACACACAACTTTTTTTTTTTTTTTTCTCCTTTCTTTTTTAAAATATACAGTTAGAGATCACAAGCTCCACAGTGATGGGGTCAGACTCTAATCGCAGCTGCACTAGTGGAAATCTGGATTAACAGCAACTGGAATGCAGACAGATAAACACCCAGAACAAAGGAATAATGAGCAGGCAGACTGACCAAAATAGCACTTTTGCATCTGCACTGAAGGTCAGCCAAGCAAGCCGGGAAGCAATCAGCACAGAGACTGCTTTTTCTCCCTAATCGCTGCTCTCTTCAGAAAATATTTTGCGCTGAAGAACTTTGTTGTATTTTAAGTTGTACACATAAAGTAGTTGGCAATTGCTATCAAAAAGGAAAATGCCTAGCGTAAATTTTGGTTATTTTCTAGGTCCATTAAACCTTTTAAGTAGAATAGCTACTATCCCAACACCTTACCTATGCCCTAGCCCGATTTCTCCATTTTAGCTATAATTCTGAATTATCGAATGAACTCATTCCACATTAATCAACAAGCAAAATCATATTAGAAAGTTATCTTCGAGGTTTCTTCTGAAAAAAAAATCACAAACAAATAATAAAAACACATATTTACTGCTACTGAAATCCAAAAATAACAGTCCTTACCAATGTCCTGAGTGTCTTGGTTGCTCTGCCTGGTTCTCATCTGTAGCTGGAACTTATGCTGGGAAGAGCAGAGATGCAGAAGGTATTGACAAGTCTTACTAGTGTCAGTCTGAAATGAGTGCTTGATACCATCTGATGTATTCTGCAAAGTAATTTTCTTCTTCTACAGGAAAAGAAAAGGTAAAGACAGTGATTTCTTTTAGCGTACAAAGAATTTTGCATGTTCTTGAACACAGCAATTGCAGCATTCAAAATCTCCTGAACCAAAACGCATTAAGGAGAGATTTCTGTCTAATATATCAGCTCAAAGTAACCTGAGATTTATAAAGCACCACTTCAAAAGTACTTCTGGCTAGCTGAGAAGGTCATCAGTTATTATCATTTAACAGTCCCTGTTACTGTTACTGCTGAACAACTGCAAGTCCTGCTACAGTTTGGAGAATGAAGATTTCTAAAGCCTCCCAGGAAATTACAGTTCCTGAAATCGAAACAAATATGAAACAGGCTCTGGCTTTCTAGTAAATTATCAGGGAGACTGAGAAGTATCATTTGCACTACCTGTATGAGGGCATTTGAATTTCAGCACCTGGTTCAGCACTGACACATGACCATGAGCTTCAGGCACACGCATTAAGTTGGCTGGCATTGCCCAGATCAAATGCCAGCCCCTGCCACCCTTTCTCCCTTTGTTTATCTAGTCTTGCAATTATCTCAACTCAAAGACAACACAGATGCATCTCCTGGCTGCACATAGTAGCGGCACCCATGTCCCATATGCCCTGTTGGCCAAGTGACCCGAAATGCAGATCGTTTCCAGACCTTCTCCCTGTGCTCAGAGTACGCTCTGAGCTGGCTCTATACGAGCTCTCTCCTTAGAGCACAGGGAAGCCAGAGGTCAGGGCACCACAGATTAGTGTGCTGTGAAAAGTGTATTTCAAGATGCAGGTGTTAAAATCTTTTCTGGAGCTGAAAACACAGCAGCATAGTGTTTATGCTAGCAAAAAAAAAAAAGTCTTTAAAACATCAACATTTCCAATATTATCTCATAACACAAGACAACTCGGCCACACAAGAGGTGGTCACAAGTTATGCTGGAAAATATCACCTTAAATTTGCAGATGGAACGCACACAAAGAATCTGTCCCAAGATAAGCATAGGTTCATAGACAAGGAAAGAGGGAAAGAAACCGACTGACTTACACTAAAAGATATTTTCTTCGTCTCTCTCCAAGGAAAACGTAGTACAGGCGAGCGGACCCCATTGTGCACTTCAAAAACAACAACTCCTTTGGAACACACTCCCAGCAGGATGCCAGTCTGGGATTTCTTCTCGGGCAGCACGTGATGAAGATGAACGCCGTATTCTGTGAGCCTCTGACACATCTGTACAGTGCAACAAAGCTGCTATGAGAGCCTGAAGCTGAGAGCAAGTCCTCACAATATGTATGGAATTTAGCAAAAAGATTGCTCTGTGTCATTTATACAGGATATCAAAACTGTGACAGCAGAGACAGCAGCTAGAAGTGTAGACAGCTATAGGTCTTGGCAATCTCTCTTGATACGTCCAATTCTATAGCAAATTAATAAAGCACTTATGAAATTGAATAACAAAAATATGTTTTGTTTTTGCAATTTGTTATTAACATGTTTCTTAACAAAGAATTAGATTCACACCTTAATTCTGAGATCACTTTATGCTACCACAACTGCCAAAAGAAGCAGCATCACACGTTTTGCACTTCCATTCATTCATTCTTGCTGTCTCTTCTTCACTGCCACAAGGGTTTGATGTCAAGAATCAAACAAGGGAATCTAATTCCTCCCCCTTTCCACTGCCTACCGGCTGCAAGGTTGGGTTTAACCAGCACTGAGTCTCCCCATCTTGTTCAGCATGACTCCTTTATGTCAGAAAACTCTGCCAAATGAGCAACAGCCTTGGAATGGAAACAGGCAGCTGAAAGTGACTCTGTCATTTCAGTCTCAGTGCAGCTGTGGCACTAAGATGTAATAGTTATCTAGGGTCTCAGTGGCCAACTCTCACCTAGGAATTCATTTTCAGATACTGTATCAAGGCAGAACTTCTTCATTATCTCATGGGAAACAGCAGTAAAACCCACAATTATGTATCTTAGTGTGTCCTTTTGAAATAACCCTAATACACATATGATTATACTTTCCCTATCATCTTACCCTGGTATCTACAAAGGCAAGTCTGCAGCTTGCTTCACACGCAATGTCCCAAACAGCATAAACAGCATTAAGTCTAACAGAACTTTTCATTATTTAAATTCTTGGTTCACAACAGAAAGAAGAGAAGATTCAGGGAATGAAGGGTGTACTGGATCATAATCACAGCTTCCTTCAGAATAAGCACAGACACCAATGGTTGCTCACAACCATTTGTGTTTGAGTCAAGCAAAAAGACAATTCATGGCAAAAAAAATGGCCTTCCTTCCCACCTATTACAATTTCTTTTCACTTTGCATGATGCATCTTTTCAGAAGATCCTCCCAGATTTCTTCTTCTGTTTTCATTTGAAATCCAAACATTTCCATGCAGCCAATACCCTCCCAAGGAATTCGAGAGCGTGGCACACTAAGGATGTGAACCACTAGCGCTTACCTTCAAAAATTCTAACTCCGTCTCCTTTTCAGAAGCACCCACATAAGTGCTATGCAATTTGGGCAGCTCTTCTTTGACGTAGGACAGATCCAGTTTCTCCAGCACTCTTGCTGGGAGGTAGTGCTCTAGTCTGAAATAGGACATGCCGTGTACCTACAACATGAAACACGTTTGTGGTAGTGTCACCTTTTAAAAAAAACACCCTTTTAAACCAAATGATACATCCCAAAAGTTGAGATCAAGTAAGCAACCAGATTCAGAATCTC
>VWPW01010798.1:0-14491 GCA_013389825.1 Crypturellus undulatus
GCATCGCGGAGCCGCAGGTGCTGCCGCGCGGAGACGCGCCGGGACCGACACTACCAGCAGAACGGGGCAACGCGGGCGGCTCGAGGCCGCTGCCCTCCCCGTGCTCCGCGCTCGCCGAGCCTCTCCAAGCACCTCACAGCACATCCTGCCCGCTCTCCACGGACAATGGATGCGATTTGCTGCCAGGAAAAATGGAAGAATCAGCAGGTCTGCTCCAAAACAAAGAATCCAGAATTAGAGGAACTTCCCTTCCAAAGGTTTGCTTTTTAAAGTTCACTAGGAAAGCCTTGATAAACGATATAACTTCGACCAGGGCTGTTTCAAGACCACCAGGTTAATTTTCCCTATTCCAGGACGGGGCTTCCTATAAATCAATCACCTTGGTTCATACTTAGAATTTCAAATATTCCATCTGCAGCCCCCGCCAGCCAACCTGCCCTGCGGCTGCGTGCGCGGGTGCAGCCAACACCTCCCCGTGCTGCTCGGGGCCGGGGCTCCCATTCAGGGAGGACGAGGAGGAGGAGGAGGAGGAGGCAGCGGCGAAGGGCACCAGGCTCCCCCAGCCCCTGCCCGCGCACATCCACATTCTGCACTTTGGGCTGAGCGCAAGCTAAGATCTCCAGCAGGAGCGTGCTGGCGAATCCGCAGGACTGCGAGAATAAATTCTACAATTGTGGTCTTTGTAGATACATATATTAAAGGTCACTTTCCAAAACCATTTTATTACAAAGGATTTATTCTGCTTCTTTTGGCAGTCTGTGCTAATATTCAACTTTCTGGATGTAAAGTATACCGTAGGAGGTTGGTTCCACTTGCATAGCATCTTGAAGACAAGCCAGAGCAGAAATGTATTTGGCCAAATATATTTCTCACCCCAGTAACCAAATCGCGTTATACAATTCCAGAATTAATCCCATTTGAGCTCCACTCATACAAAAAGGCACCTTTAGCACAGCTTGATTTTTTCCAGAAGATCCTAGCATGACCCAAAGTAAATATAAATTCTGTGCGATTCAACATTCTGAATGCTGACCGTTGCCATCTTCCATGGCTGTAGTTTAAGTTGACCATCGGCGGAGAAAGAACCGTGCGTTGAGCTCTGAATTCACTGCTACCCATCTGCATGTTCCGAGATCGGTATCCGCAGTTCTGCACGGCAAGGTGGGAAAGCAGAGCGTGTGTTCCCGTCTGGCAGGAACGCTCCCAGCAAGGATCCCCACGCACTCTGCAGTGTCCAAAGCGGGCTCGGGGCAGGAATGGTGCAGGTTCCCAGCACGGGCAGATCCCACCGTGCTTGGTTTGTGACAAAAGGACACTCCAGCATCTCGAAAAAAATATATACATAAATATGCAGTCGTTTTACATAGTAGTTTCTGTCCCCAAGCAATGTCTCCTCACGGAGTTTATGCCCAAGACTGCAAACTAAGTCCATGAATTAAGTAAATCTATCTGATCACAGATGCTTGTATGGCACCAGCAATAACCACACCACAGGTTGTTATTTTGGACAAAGCCACTCAGGAACTCACTTCCTACACCCGTCCTGAGGTGCAGAATCATTTTAACACCACCACGCTCTGCCCGTCGGTAACTGGGGTCTCCTGGGCAGTCAGAGCACCTTGTGTCTCCAGTGCTGCAGAGGGGCGGTGGGAAAGCAGTGCGTCTCCTCCGGTGCAGCAGAAGAATTCACTGATCAAAACCTGGATTCAGAAGCTTCCCAACGCAAAGCTCAGCTCTCAGAGGGTGGAAGGTGCCTATCGCTCGTCTGTCTTCCTCTTCTCCATCTAATTCTTCCATCCAAACCTGCCTGGTCACTCCAAGACACAATGTTCATCTCTGCCAGATTTGCAGCCATTCCCTTTGCCCAGGTGAAGCCTGGCCCTGTACCTGGTTTTGAGGAGGTTTTGAGGAGCCTGGGAGAGCAGGGGCTGTCCCCGCGCAGCGCGGGGGGCCCACGGCAGCAGGGCCACAGCAGTGGATCCGAAATTCCTTCTAACTGAACCGGATCCAAGACCGCTGCTCCCAAGTGAATCAGTAAATTTAGCTACTAGGAACAACTGTAGTTCAAGCCAGAACCTATNCCTGCCTGGCCACTCCAAGACACAACGCTGATCTCTTGCAGATTCGCAGCCAATCTCTTTGCCCAGGTGAAGCCTGGCCCCATACCTGAAGGTTTTGAGGAGCCTGGGAGAGCAGGGGCTGTCCCCGCGCAGCGCGGGGGGCCCACGGCAGCAGGGCCACAGCAGTGGATCCGAAATTCCTTCTAACTGAACCGGATCCAAGACCGCTGCTCCCAAGTGAATCAGTAAATTTAGCTACTAGGAACAACTGTAGTCCAAGCCAGAACCTATTCTGGGGTCACTTTAGGAGGCACAGGCACATTAGGCCAATATAAATCTGGTTTCATTGGATTTGCATTTAGTCCTGAAGGTAGAAACGCTTTGATGAAATGCTGCTGTGGGGGATTAAAATTCCTAATGGTTAAATCCAATTAGTATGAAACCTAGCACTAGCTGTGTGCTTCTCCTGAAGTAAAACTCTATCACAAATTTAGAGAGGGGAAAAAAATGAAGAAAACCACAAGGAGAAGCAGAGGAAATGTGAGCCCACCCCATCGAGACGCAAGAGCAAACCTCGGAGCTGATCAGAGCAGGCTACCTCCCGTCTCTTGCCTTTCCACCTTTGTATCTCACAACATAAATTTCTCGTGGGAAACGCACCCTATTTAGCTAGCATTACTGTAGAACATTTGCATTATTTTTCCCATTTAATTGCTCAATATGTATCTACAGCCAAAAGCTTACTTTCAGGCAATGCCTTTCGCTCCTCCATGCAAGCAACAACCTCTTCTACCTTGGAGGATTGTTTCCTAACTCTAATTCCCCAATGCCCGAGTATCCAGCGGCACCTCCCGCTGTCCGTTGCGAGCGCTGGCCAGGCAGCAGCTCCGAGGGCTGCTCAACGCAGCCTCGGCGCCTCCTCATCCGTGCAGGTACCAAGGGAGGGAATAGATGGCGGGGGAGCTGCGACAGGGAGTTATCCCGGCTGAGCTGCCTTCGGCTCGACTGCTCGGGGCAGCGGTAAGGCTGAACACAAAGCTTCTGCACAAAAGAGCAGCTCAAGAGTTTCCTACACGAGGCCTCAGCAGCCTTTAGAGGAGACCCTGCTCCCTTGCCAAATCACCTGCTGTCCCCAAAACTCTGCTATAAGAAAGGGGAGGAAAAATAATTGTAAAAAAGGCCCTCAGACACATCCTGGGCTTTCAAGCTAGACATTATTTCCCACTTTCTTTTGCTAGAATTTGTGCCTTGTCAGTCATTAGAGAAGTCCGTAAGAAGCAGCGCTGTCTTTTGAAGAGACAAAATGTTTACAGTGCAGACATGAGTGAACAGGAAAAATATGCAATACAGGAATGAGCAAAAATAGCTGAACTGCCTAAAACAGGACTGGTTTTTAGTTACTCACTTCGGTTTTTGCATTTTGCCAGGATATTTCAGCTCCACGTTACTTTGCCCAAGCATCAAAAAACTACAAGCCAGAGTGAGCACTTTAAAGATAAGACTTAATTAAATACATATTTGAGAGAAGTCTATTTTTAAGTTCATGTATTCTTAAAAGTGGCAAAACTGAACCACAATGAAGACAGCATCAAAAAAGCAGAAAAATAAAATTGGATCAGAAATTAAAAAAACAGTTAAAAGCTCTAAAATAACAGCAAGAAAGTATGACAAGGGAACTGGGGGGCTTCGGGCATTGCACAGGGCCGGTCAACACAGAGGACGGAGCAGGGTTATTCTTGATGACCACTCGCACAATGGAGCCTTTGCGCCGCTTTTCCGGTCAGGACGCAGAGTTCAGAGCTAACGGCCGAGCCCTCAACTCGCTCCGAGCAACAGGAAAAGTGGCCTCCAACCTGAGCGGACGCCGGGACCGGCCACGGCCAAGCGGCTCGTCCAGGCGCTGCTCAGTGACCCTGGACACAGATGTCTGTTTTGGGGTTGCTGGGACACGGCGTATACAAGCCCGCAGTGACGCGTGTAACGTGGATGACCAGGCCATTAGCACCCTGCCATGTTTCACACTATATTTTTGCTGCTCAAGCATGAAACTGAAAGCTAACTGTCGCTGGATTTCTCAGAAGGAAACGTGAGCCTCTGACTAGAGCCTGAGAAAGGTTTAACCTGCACTGCACTTCCTGAGCGCAGCCCTGAACCGCTCTGCGGAACAAGCGCTGCTTTATTGCAGCGCTGCGCTCGCGTGGAACAGCGGCTCAGAGCGCTGAAACTGAGCAGTAAATCAGCTTACGGGGCTGACTGAAGCAGAAGCTGCAACTGTTCAGCTCATACACTTCTATTTGAAAACCCAGGGAAGATAAAAGGTAACACTGCAATCCCGAAAAGTAACTTCTAATCGACCACACTATTTTTCCTATTGATTGTTAAGCAGCGTGCTGATGCCAGGAAAAGGCTGTCTTTTGAATAAACTGTTTAACTTCCCAAAGCCCTGCAATAATCTGAGCTTTCAGGACTGCACGCAAAGCAATCTGTCTTCCACAGCAAAGTCGACCTCACAACTTAATTCTCCTGTCACTGTCTCAAGTAGTTTGTTGCGGTCTAACCTGCATCAGTTGCTAGGATTGTGCATGCACATGCAAGCCACAAGCAGCACGCTCCAACATCAGCGTTAAGAAAGCTTTCAGCAACCTCTTATCTGCAACTTTCAGCTGTAAAAGTCACCAGGTTTGCTTTTATTATTTATTCTAGAAGTGTCACTGGAATCTTGAGAAATACTCAAAGTAGCCAGAGTCTATTCATACAAAAATCTCAGTTGAGCGATTTTTGGTGCAGGGAATCTTGCAAAACAGAAGGAAAAGAATCTCTCTCATCTAAAATTGTTTCAATTATTTTGCAGGCTCATTTTTGCAGTTCCTCCAGCTCGTGGATTCTCTCTGCTGTAGTCACTCCAGGATATTCCTGTCATTTTGCAAGGCAATTAACTTCACAAGAAAACAATCTGTGTCAAGGAAAAAAGGCTCCACCTCAGTTCAGAGAAGAACTTGTGACCTCACCCGGCTGGCTTGGATTTCTGAGAGGCAGCTTCCTGTTGAGACAGCAGGACAGTGCCTAGGACACTGCTGCTCCAACACACACTTATCAGCAATGGAGGGAGTACTGCAAACTGAAGGCTTTAAGATCACCTTGTTGCTAAGGAACATATTTCAATCAAAACATTTTAATTCAATCAAGAAAACAACATTTAAAATAAAAAAAAAAATTCCCTGTTTTCTTTTCTTGTCCAGACAAGAAACCATTAAGCTTGACAATGTTTGTAAAGATTAAATTCAGCCTTTTCTTGAGACGAGTACATAATCAAACACCCAAACAAAACTGCACTGAAAAATGACACAGTGAAATCCAACATCTGTTGAAATCGCTTGCTGTCACCCAGTGCTGTGACACTGCTGAATTCCGAGTTGCAGGAGGTCACCACAGAACTCCGGACTCAGCTCCTGGACTGAACTCCCGCAGGCTCCGGATCCAACCGTGTCTTGGTAAACGCCATGGAGCTGATCAGTGCAGGTGGGGAAACCCAGCACAACGAGCCCTCCACTGCCCGCTGGTCCTCACGTGCTCTTAACACACTGAAAAAAGTAGAGCTACTTATTTTAACGAGCCATAAAATCGTGTTTCTGGAGACTTGTTTGAAATATTAGAAAATATTTCTAACATGCTAAGATGCTTTTTATGTAACTCTATCCTAAAAGATCCTACGTATCTGGCATTTCATTATTTGCTAAAGCAGTGACCTCTAATCTGCAGAATAGTTCTGATCACAGATCCGTTACGTAGTAATGAACCTAAAAATACACGCAAGCCCCTATGAAATGCATTGGCTTTCCTAAATGCGAGGTGTTTAACATTACAGCCTCACGTAGAAGCAGCTTGATAAAACACTTAACATTTCTAACTATTTTAACAGATTAAATGATTATTATTTTAAGATTTTAGCTCTGAACATAATCTGATATTAAAATTTCCTCTGAAGAGCCAGCCTCCGGTCAGGTTACAGCTCAGGAATCAGTCGCACACACTGGGGTTCCTGGGCGCAGCCCCGGAATGCAGCACTGCATTGCAGGTGCACGGCCCTGGCCACACGGAGCAGCTTCCTGAAGGAAATCCAGGTTCCCTCGTGATTCCTGACACCCCGTTCTCCATTCTGATTGGATCCAGAAGCCTCTGCACAATCTACCTGCCCCTACTCTTGGTTTCTGTTTCCCGGAGCTGCCTCCTGCCTGGATGACGAGCTGGGCTCTGCGCACCCGCTGTTGGCACGAGCACAGCTTGCCATTTGGGACACAGTCCTTCCCACTGCCCCAGAGCCTTCTGGAACAACCACAGAAATATCTGCGCTGAAGAATAACATTCTGTTCATTTCTACAGATCATTTTAAGGCCAAATAAATGTGCGGTTTCATTAAGCACATGCTCCCTTCACCCCTGGCTGTGCATTCCTTACCCATTATTGGATTCAGATGGGAAAACATCAAGACTGAGATGATCCAGCAAGCAAAATGAAAGAAAAAGTGTCAGTCATTTCTCGCAGCATTTAGCCTGTTCCCCACCATGTTTCGCGAGGCAGCAGCTTGCAGACTGCAGCCAGCACCGAGGGGACGAGGACACGCGGCTGGCGCACACAGGACCCATCTTGGGGTGCAGACTGCTACGGATGGGGAACAACAGGCTCCAGGAGGACATTCCCAAAGCACTGCACGCTCAGCACATTAAATCCCCATGTCTGAGCTCTCGTCACCTGAAGAGGCCTTGGAACACTTGCCCAGTTGCACATGCTGCGAGTGCACACACCATGCTCAGTGTTTCATCTATTTGCAGTAATGCTTCAGTTATCCAACAAGAACAAGCCCTACTGTAGGGCAGCCTCTAGCCTTGCAAACCTAGGTAGGGCATCTGGCCTCTGTAACTGGAAATGAAACTTGCCATTCAATCTCTAGCATGAAGAAAAACTTAGTTTATCTAGCAGGCCCCATAAAATGTCTAGCAGAAAGCTGGTATTCCTGAAGACCTAAAACTTATCTAAAACATTTCAAGTGGATCTTCTGCATCTAATGGGGGTGGCAAAATGACTGGAGCTACTATGTCCTGGTAACAATCCCTGCACAGAAAAAGCAGCAAACCCAGGAGTCCATCCTCAGGGAACACAGGCAGAAACATGTTTTTCCTCCTACGTGTTTCACTTCAAGACAAAACGCTCAGTTGAAACTGTCAGGGTTGGGGCTTTCGGAGAAGCCCGAGGCTGCAGTTTAACGCGTCCTGTGGTCCTTGGAGGGGCAGGAAGTCCATGCTGATAATGACGGCACTGCAAGGAGCAAAACAAATCGGTGCCATCGAGGCCCAAACACACAGAAGGCACCTCCAGCTTAGGGAGGTCCCGAGACAGGCACAGCCGGAGGCTCCGAGCAGCCACGGGAACACGAGAGACTGAGCCCTAAATTCCTCCCGGGTTACCCGCTCCTGGGCGCTATGAGCTGAGCAAGACAGATTGAACTTGCTCAGATCAGTCACTCCTGCACTGTTGTGTGTGCAACAATCTCACTACAAGGGATCAGGCTTTTGAAACTGAGAGCTGAGCAAATACTTGCTTATTTCAGAGCTGTTGCTCTTGTTAGGGCACTGCAAATGCAATATGGAATATCTAGAAAGCTTTGTGCTTTCTGGAAAGCAAGACACTGCAATGAGCAGTGCAGCGCTAGGCACTTCTCACAGTGACCTATTTCTGCAGAGGAATGGCTTTTCTTAAAAACAACTCAAGTCCTTAACAAATCCTAAAGATTCTTAACAACTTTGACTTTAGACTACCATGAGATCATCTGGACCCCTGATAATTTGAATATTACTGTTAATTGTCTTTACAAAACCTAGAGAAAAGATCAGAAAAAGCTGAGCAGAAGACACTGTCCTTCAATTTCAGATTGTTTCTTCTCAAGAAACCAGCCAGCCTCTGCTCAGGGCTGCAGCCAGCCCAGGACTCCGGCCCCTCACCGGTCCCAGTGAGCAGAGAACTCCCCGCTCCGAGATGGAGCGACCGGTCGGGAGACGGGCACTGCCTGGCCTTCAGGTAACTCTCCCTTGGCTTTAGCAACCCCACTTTGAGGAGTACATGGATTAATGCAACTAACAGACCTAAATAATTGAAACTAGGCCACAGAGTGAATAAAAGTCATTATCAACAAGCTCTTCCATTCACTGCTGTGTTAGTGCAAGGCTGCAGTTACACTGATAAGGCTGAGTCTTACCACAAAGAGACCAGCGGACAACGTAACAGCTAAACCTTTTCTATGCTGAAAGGTTGCACTGTTAGAAAATCAGGGCTGAGCTGCACAAAACGTTATACTCTGTCCGTTCTCCCCTGGGGATAGCAAAAATAGATAAATATGCAGATACCAAGAAACTCTCATGTTGATCTCCCTTGTGCTGGGAAGCAGAGTTAAAGGGTAACTATTAGTCATTTGCTTAGTTAGGGCTCAGACTCTCAGAATTTTTGGTATTTCCAGATTTTGGCCACGCGGGCTGCACACACTCAGCAGATACAAGGACTGAGCGCGGCGCGGGCAACCGTGGAGCTCTGCTCACTGCAGGCTCTGTGTGTCCCCAGGCTCCGCAGCCAGACCCCCAAGGCTGAGGATCTGCCCCAGCTCAGCCCACACCGGCTCCACGCGGCTGCACACACTCAGCAGATACAAGCGCTGAGCGTGGCGCGGGCAACCGCGGAGCTCTGCTCGCTGCAGGCTCTGCGTGTCCCCAGGCTCCGCATGTCCCCAGGCCCCGCAGCCAGACCCCCAAGGCTGAGGGTCTGCCCCAGCTCAGCCCACACCGGCTCTTTAAACAGCCCAGTGAGCTAATCCTCTAGCCAGAAAGATCCGAGTAAATGTCTTTAATTAAACAGGGTCCTCAGAATTAATTTGGAGATAAGTACTTAAACTATTATAAAATTCGAAGTTTTTCTTTTCACGAGTAGTCAGATGCAGATAAATGCCAACTTAAAAGGCCAAATGCAAAGCAAATTCTCTCCCNCAGTGAGCTCATCATCTAGCCAGAAAGAACCGAGTAAACGTCTTTAAATAGGGCCCTCAGAATTAATTTGGAGATAAGTACTTAAACTATTATAAAATTCGAAGTTTTTCTTTTCATGAGTAGTCAGATGCAGATAAATGCCAACTTAAAAGGCCAAATGCAAAGCAAATTCTCTCCCTGCTCAAAATACGAGCATATTTCAGTACTGTTTGCAATTTTTTCAAGACCAATTTAACCAATCACAGTGAAAATGCCACCTAAGATTTTCCACATGAAGCTTCTTGGAAGTTTCAGGCTCATCCAAATACCCTTTGAAAGTACCAGGCTAAAATTCATCACTTTTATTACTCAAGAACAAGAAAAGTATTACGGAAATTTCTTAGGCATCTGTAAAATAATTTTTTGTTTTGTTTTTCGGGGACAACGTAGGATTAATCTCATATTGCTTGAAATGTTTTGGATTTACCAGAGAGAGTTTTCTTTTTCTAAACTTCTCAAGATGCTCAAAAAAAGCTAGCACTCAAAGCGTGATCAACCAATCACCAGATTGAAGTGTATTAACAATACATAAAACAATTCTGAAATAATAAAAACAGACCCAATAGATAACACTATAATGGAGATGAAAAAAAAATAGTAATTCTCAGACCATTTAAGATTTTCCATGAATACTAAAAGTTGCTGGTTTTCAGCAGACCTTATCCCACATCAATTAAGTGTACGTAGCTCTTTACTCTCCACGAGCATTCATTAATAGTGACTAACTCGTGTGAGTGTGATAATTGTGCTATAGTACAACCCTGGCTCCAGCTTAGGCTTCAAGATTGTCCAGTGGCTTTAAGAACTAAATATAGTCTAGCACAGTAATTTTATGTGAGGTGCAAGCTATTAAAAGATACCTTTGAATATCCTGTTGAGTCACAGTAGTGTCACGCGTATAGGGCATGAAAAAAACTTTTTATAGAAGAAATTGTACTCAAACAGTGGAAAATTAGTAAAGAAACAATAGTGGATTACCTTTTTGTATAAAAAACAACCTTTTAAAGTGACTTGTGGCCTATTTCAAATTTCTAGTCAGTCAGATCTGCTAGTCTATGTTTTAAATCACTAAAAGAGCTTCAGGACGGATAATGACACCTCTGCTAAAGACGGCAAGAACGCGCACTCGTCAGCCCTGAGCCCAGACCATTTCACTGGACCTAAACTTTCCAGAGCAGGTGGTCACAACAAGATCATTCTTAATCTGTGTGCTATCTTGTTACGTGTACCTAAGAGATGAAAGAAACCATGGGCACAGTAGCAGAACGGGGGTCCCCAGAGGCACAGAAGCCGAACGTATGTGCAGGGTTGTTGTACAGTCTAACAAGTGTCCTTAATTACCAACCTGGTTCTTTCTGTAACTGAACAGCATGTCACAAACACACCTCTGTGGCCTAATTTCTCCAGTCCTTATATGACTAACGAGACTAATTTCTCATATGAATTATTTGTCTATGTAGTTCAAATGCTTGTATCATTTGAAAGCCCTTAATAGCAGTACTTCAGAACATGAATTCTTGCCAGAGGTGATTGCAGCCGCAAAGCCAGAACGCTTTCCGAGGTTCTAATCAAAAGCTGTTTCCTTTGTAATATACAAAGGATATAAAAACTAATGAAAAATAGTTAGATACATGAAGAATTGGGTTATTCACAGCATAGAGAACAATCCTTTGCTTTGCTGGATCTAACAGCGCTGACATTTTAGAGGCAGTGTCCAATTATTAGGTGTCCCAAGTAAAGGCACAAACACGAGAGGGAGGGAGCTCTTCAAATCAGTGAGAGACAGTTCACACCAAATTTGATGGTTTTCGTTTCGGAGTATTCCACCCACACAAGAGACTTGAAATTTAAGCGAGGAACAGAAGAGCTGATCTCCATGGGCAAGACAGACCCTTGGTGCTCCCAAGGAAATTCCGTTTCCAAGGAAGGAATATTTACGTTCATCTGAAAGCAACCCCAGTGACACCCTGTAGTGAATCACAGGCTGCCTGAAAATGATGCACGAAGCCTCTCACATGTAGAAAGACGCAAGCTGCAAGCAGCAAGGCGGAGGGCTGCAGGGGAACTGAGGGCTCTCCAGGAATCGCTGCTTTGCCATGAGCTAAGCTCATGAATCAGAAGACTGAGGTTGGGATCGTGGCAGATGCACAGCCCGGCACACACAACCAACCAGCTCAGATCTAGCTGTGCTTCAAGCACTGGCCAAAACTCCAGCATACGCAAGAAGGAACAGCCTGACAGTGCCAGGTTTAGTCTCCAGAACCAGGGGAAGGAGGGAACAGAAAGGGATGATGAGAGAAACAACCTTCACCTTGCCCACTTCACTCTTGAGCTCAGCAACTACCTAGCAGAAAAGTAGCAAAACGACTAAGACAGAAATAAAAAGGGCCTTATGAAAACTTTCTGAGGATTTTCTTTAATCGGCTACAACAGCCTAAGCATTATGTGCAGACAGATACCGTGTTTACAGTCCCAGCCTGTGAGCAGACACAACTCCTGGCTGACAGAGACCAGGGGGCTAGAGCTCTGAATTACCATTTTACGATTAATGTCTACATAAATTATTTTGCCCTTTTCCTTTTGGCTTTTATGGGCAAATAATTGATATTTTCCTCTATGGGTTAACAGCGTTTGAGATGTCCCCCTCGGTAGAGCTGCTTGTTTGCACAGCTGCACCATTTACAGGAAATCTGTCAAACAGAAAAAAGAAGTCCTCCACGGCCGCCGAGCGCTTCTCTCGTCTGGGAAGTCCAACCACCTCCGCAGGGTGGTTGCCGCAGACTGCTCAACACCAGGGCTAATTACCAGGGAATCTCGCTCCACTCAGCTCTTCCCTCTTTAATTAATCTCTTCTGCCTATTTCATAATTCTGCATCCTCTGTTCTCTCTGGCTCGTGCTTCCTGTGTACACCATTCCTCCGCCCTAACGCGGCTCCGGTCCGTCCTCCTTCCCTCATGTTGCACATTAAGGAGTTATTTGTCCTCTGATTCTGTACTCCAAATGTCAGTCAAGCTGCAGGCCAGCCGAGCCACCCTCAGTGGTTGGGCCGTAGCCTCTCTCATGTACGGATCAAGCTCGGTGGGATAAACCCTGCACGTTTTGAACACCCCTTGGTTAGGGAGGGTGACCTCGCGGCAAACACAACTTGTGTCGAGACCACCCGCTCCCTCCCACTCGGGGAGTCAGAGCTCAGGACGCCTCTGTGGACAATCTGAACGCTTGGCTGCTATGTACACTAGAAGGAAGCTTCTGTATTAAATGTACCTGTCGGTGTTCACCAACAAACAAAACGAAGGGGTTTCCGGCCAGCTCCCACCGAATCCGAAGCAGCCCCGTTTTCTTCCTACTTGATTTCTTGCCTCAATACTGTAGCGCTGAGATGTCCTGCTGCTCTCCTCAACTAGACGAGGAAACTCACAGCGTCCCAAGAGGTTATTTCTGACTTTAGAAAGTTAACGTACTTACTATATTGTATGCTTTGGACCTTGAAAAAAAATAGCGTTTAAGCACTGTTTGCACCTGCGTGAACATCTCAAGCAAATCATTTGCTTCGCGCACCAGAAACGCTGCGGTCTCTGCAGACCCCAGCCTAGTCTGGCGTTAGGTGCAAGAGCGGCAGTGATGCGCTAGCCAAAAACCAAATACAAATCCGCAGCAGGGGAGGAGGGGAGCGACGCTTGGCTGCACAGCACATGAACACGCTGCGCTCGGAGGAGCTCGGCGGCTTCACCAAATTTCTATTTTCGTAGTTCCTACACACGACCATATCTGGCTAGACCCAACACAATCTCCCGAGTTTTATTTCTTTCCCTGCTACCCTCAAACCATAAACTAACTTTCTTGGGTTTCATTGTAATGAATTAGATTTGCAGAGATAAAACTGACTTCAATTACATAAGGTTTTTCCCTTTAGTTGGAAAGGTGCAGATATTTTGGTTGGGAAGCAAAGACTAAGAAATACATTTTGTTAACAAGAAGACTACAGTAAATAAACTAACCCCAGAGAAATTTAGTTAATTTAAAACACTTTACAAGCATGAAGATGCAATTTATACTGAGGAAAGAAAAAAGCAACAAAAAAAGGCAACAGGCACTGGAAGATTCTTTCTTCACAGTCTTCTCACTTCCCTTTGATTAAAAAAAATAGAAAAGGCTTTACGTCCTTGGGCAGAATCCATACCAATAACTGAACACTGTTAAGGGAACTATTGAAAATCATTTTTAAGCAAAGACAGAGTCAATAAAGGTGCATTTGTATTTCATGCCGACTAAAACACGACAGAAACAGAGGTTACGTCTAATTCGAACTATTCCTGTCAAAGCTACCAAAACAAATGAGTCAGTTTAGTTTTAAAAACGGTTTCAAACGCCAGTGACTTGTGCTTGTGTCTGTGCACAGAAGCAGAGGGCTGCGCAGGCGCCCAGCACCATCCCCGTGCACCGTCCCCATCCCCGTGCACCATCCCCATGCACAACCACACCCGGGAGCTCCCTTGTGAAACAGGCTTCACACCAGCCCCGGCACAGCAATCCCAGTAATAAAAACAGACTCCCAGCTGCGCTTAGTCAAAGGTCATTATGAAAGTTGTGACTTCTGCTTCCAACTCCCTGTATGTGCACTTCTCAGGCTTTAATTCCTATTTTTCCCCCTCATGTGGGAAGCAGCTCAAGATGTTTATCCCAGCAGAGCTCAGGGTATGAGAAATTCCACTCAGGATTTGGAGCTGTAGGAGCAGAAGTCCGAACAACAGGGCTCAACACTCCCACAGTCCACAAATTATTTATTTTTGCATCCAGATACTCACTATAGGGAATGAGAAGTAAGGAAGAAGATGGTTTTGGAAGTTACACCCTCTTTTACAGCAAAATAAAGGCCCTGTCGCAACCATCATTAGGCGACACATTTCATGTTTTCTCTGTACCTATTTATCTACCCGATACGGAGGAATTCAACAGTACCAAGCACAGCGAGGCCCCAGGGCGCACACCGGGCAGCCGCGGGGGTTCAGCTCGCAGCACCAGGCGGGGCCCACGGGAGGGCTCCCGGGCTCTGCTCCCCGGGCTCCCGGCGGCGGCTCCGCGGCCCCTCCGAGCCGCGGGTCCCCGCACAGGAGCAGGCGGGAGGCTCCGCTCGGGCCGGGGGGCAGCGCCCGCAAGGCCGCGAACGGGGCGCGGGCCCCGCTTCACCCGCGAACACCCACCCCTCCCCGGCGCGGCTCCCGGGGCTCCCCCCGCTCGCGGCCCGCGGCTCCCCGCGCACCTGCCCACGGTCTGGTTGGCGAGCTGCCGCATGCGGTTGAACTGCTTCTTCATGGCGGCGGCCGCGCGCGCCCGGCCCCGCCGGCGCCCTCACCTCACCGCCC
>VWPW01010798.1:14939-40803 GCA_013389825.1 Crypturellus undulatus
GCTCCATGGCGGCCGCCGCCCGCGAGCCCGTGGCCGGCGCCGGCCCCGACGAGGCGGACGAGGCGGTTCGGGGCACGTGCGAGGACGCGTCCGTCTGCAAGCGGTACCGCCGCGCCGCGCTCCCGCCCCGTAGCTCCGGCCTCTGCTTTGCCCGAAACGGCCCTAAAAGCAGCGCTGCCGGCCCCGCTGCTCCCCAGCGCCCCGCGCTCCGCTGCTCCCCAGCGCCCCGCGCTCCGCTCAGGCTCGAGCTGCCGCCCTGCGTGTGTGCGTTGCGAGGGCGAGTCCCGGGGCAGCGCGGGGCTTCGGGCAGTGCTGCTCGGAAAGGCTGCTTGGTGTTTTCCAGAAGTGTTTTCCGTTGCTTTTCTGGACGTGTGCTTGGCGGGGATGAGATTTATTGCCCGGTTGTTCCCGGGTGTGCGTTTCTGCCTTGCTGGCTTTTTATTCCTCCCCTTGTTACAAATATATGACTATGGCATTTATTTTTATTAAGACATAGAGAGCGCCTTATCAAATCAGCTCTAAAAGGAGTAGTTTCTCTTGGAGTAGTGGCAGGGTGAATGGGGTATGTGGAAGGTCCGGGGTGCAAAGGCAAAACGCGCCGGAGGAGCATCCCTGGGAACTGCAGGTGTGTCCCTGCCCAGGCCTCGGGAAGGAAATCTTTGTGATTATGGTGCAGAGGATATGAGAAATGCGCTTGTTCAGTATGGTAACAGCCAGAATTTTAACCAGACTGTTCATAACTTCCAATGGGAAGCAGTTCCCCACGTTCAGGGGGGTTTTGAAGTCCTGGCCGNTTGGAGTAGCGGCAGGGTGAGTGTGGTATGTGGAAGGTCTGGGATAAGGGACCGCTGTTCACGGGGTGCAGAGGCAAAACGCGCCGGAGGAGCAGCCCTGGGAACTGCAGATGTGTCCCTGCCCAGGCCTCGGGAAGGAAATCTTTGTGATTATGGTGCAGAGGATATGAGAAATGCGCTTGTTCAGTATGGTAACAGCCAGAATTTTAACCAGACTGTTCATAACTTCCAATGGGAAGCAGTTCCCCACGTTCAGGGGGGTTTTGAAGTCCTGGCCGCGTATAGACACAGTCAGACGATGGCAGTGACCATTTCAGCTTGTGTATCTTGGAGTGAATCTTGATGGCCCTATTTCATAATTCTCCTATTTTTTCCCTCTGCTGTCAGGTTTGCTGTAAGCGTTGGCTACTGGAAGGACCCTTACATCCAGTATTTCGTGAGGCAAGCCAAAGAAAGAAAGGCACCTGAAATCAATAGAGGCAAGTTGGCACGTGGATGTGGGTGAAGCTCATGCAAACGTATCCTCAAGCAAAGGGCAGCTGGCAAAGTCTTCTCATGCTGCATATTGTTGTTGAATGCAGGAAGCATGCAAAAGAATGATAGAATTACGCTTCAGGCTGGCAGTTGTATGATCTTTATAATAAAAAGCCTCATCCTTTGCTTTCAGTCTTCTGGATGGAGTGTCTCAGTGTGTCTCAGTTAAAGGCAGTAACTGCCTTTTGGAGTAATCTCCTCAAAGCAATCAAGAATATTGAATTGACCCAGAGCAGCAGCGCTTGTGCCAGCAATGGCCCCCTCAACATTTAGGATTCCCACCTGCCTAGAGTTGATCTGGTCTAGTCAAGGTGAAACCCAGCTATATATGACCGTTATTCATGCAGGAACTGCATTGTTTTTCAGTGCATCCGAATTTGTTAGCAATTGAAAACAACAGCCTTAGATGTCTTAAAGAGAGTATATTGTTCATTCCAGGAAACTGCTTTTTGATAGGTTAGGAGTTTGAAAATTGTGTAATAATCTGAGTATGTGTTAATATTAATTAATATTAGTTAGTTAATGTTAGTCAATATTGTACTAGTTATATTAGTACACATTAATTAAACAGTAATAATAATTTTAAAAAATAAACTTTGTTTCCAACAGGCTATTATGCTCGTGTTCATGGTGTCGGTCACCTGCTTAAGGCTTTTCTGAAGAAGACAGAATGCAACTGTCAAATTGTTAATCTTGGTGCTGGCATGGATACTCTGTTCTGGAGATTGAAGGTAACGACAGCGGGGGATAACGATCCCGGATGGAGCCTTGTGGAGCTCCCCGAGGCGCTTTCCTGAGCTGCTCTCTAGCACACTGTGGACACACACTGCCCACGCTGAATGTTGCCTCAGCTTGCTCAGAGCTTGTGCAGGCATCTCTGGCTGGCAGCACAGCGTGAGATCGTGTTGTTTTCACCAGTTTTTCCCAAGTGGGTGGCAGGAAGGTGAACTCGAGTGGACTTCCAGGAACAGAGCCTGAACATCACATACTGCTACTCCCTGAAGCTCACTTTTACCGATTGTATATTAAGACAGAAGTGAGGTACTAATGTGTAGGGTTTTATGAGCCCTATTTACCAGTTTTTGTGTTAGTGCTTTGTAATTTGCAACAACACAGGCTGTAATTCCAGAGTGCTATTATCGTTCTGAGTAAATCTGTCTTTAAAGTATCTTAGCTTCTCATAACCATGTACTTCCGTAAATTTATAGCCTAAAGAGGCTAGTTTCATTTCCCATGGTCACAAAAAATTGTGTTACAGTCAGTAAAGGGAAATGCTTCTTTTTTTCAGAGACTTAATGTTTTTTTCTTTACCTGTGTTACTATGGAAACTATGTCAATACACAGTTTTACTAACATTCCTGTAACTGAGATTTTAAGTTACTGAGACACTTAATTCTAACTCTTTTATTTTATTATAAATGCAGATGTAGTATGATTAAGGTAAAGAAAATGGGACCCAGTTAATGTTATGCTTCAATGTCTGACTACTGAGCTACTGTTCAAAAATGCATTAGATTGACAAGCTGGAACTTGCAGTGTGTGCTCATCATAAAAGGATTGCAGCCAGGGAGAGATTTGGCTCAGTTTATGAGGTGTCAAGCCATGCATGACAGTCTGAAATGAAAGAATTTTCCACTTTTTTAGTAAAAGAAAAATACCAATGTTCTTTTATTCTGGTTGACAGTTTGTTGAAAAGTGATAGAATTTAGTTACTTTTTGTGTAAACCCATGCAAAATGTTCTTTTTTTTTTTTTTTTTNCTGTGTAAACCCATGCAAAATGTTCCTTGTTCTTTTTTTTTTTTTAAAGAGTATACTGCAGATGCATAGTAAAATGTAATGGTTTCCTGCGGCTGTGCTCTCTTAGTATATTTTTGGAACTTATGTTTTAGCAATCTTATGTCTAGGACAGCCATCTAGCATAAGAAATTAGGGTTTTTTTCGTAATGTTTAGGGGAGATGTTAGTATTTCTTGACTTTTATTTTTTTTAAGCTGACAGTCATTAAGGTATGTTACCTATTATTAGGAATGCTGAAGTAATGAAGCCAAAACTTCTTGGAGCATAAAGGCATTTTTTTTTCTCATATGCAAGTAAAACTTCCCTAATGCTAAACTCTTACTCCATTTCTCAGGATGAAAATCTTCTCCCTAAAAAATATTTTGAAGTGGATTTTCCCATGATAGTTGCAAGAAAAATACATAATATCAAGTAAGTATTATTGTTTGTGTTTTCTTATATGATATGAAACTGGATTTAGTTTAGCAGGATGTCATGAATTGCAAACTCTGGATGTTAATTTTTACATCTCCCTTCTGAGAAACAATTCATCCTCTGTGATTTGGAATAAAGCTTTGATTATACAAGCAGGTCACACATGAAACTGTCCAGCCACTGTTTCCGATTGGAGAAATTAAGTGGAAGCTTTAGTGGGGGAAAAGCTGATTTTACTTGAGGGAGAAAAATATAAGGGACAGAGGAAGCCCTAAGATGACTAGAGGCAATGAAATCTGCTGCTTTTGCTACTAAAGATGGCAGTAAATTTCCAGACTCGCCTGCTGAAACAGAGAGGATAGCTGATACTCTGAATATTCTGTTTCAATGAATAAATTAAGGCTCCTGGAGACCACCTGCAGCGAGTATCTGCATTTCTCCTGAGAT
Source organism: Crypturellus undulatus (assembly GCA_013389825.1). Classification (NCBI taxonomy): domain Eukaryota; kingdom Metazoa; phylum Chordata; class Aves; order Tinamiformes; family Tinamidae; genus Crypturellus; species Crypturellus undulatus. Next base: position 18,926 of record VWPW01010798.1, read on the forward strand.
ACCAGCTCAAGGCTGAAGTCATTGGGTTTTTGTTTGGCTTCCTTTTGCGGAAGAGGGAAAAGGGAGGGCAGATTTGTTGCATCTCGATTGTAAAATGCAACTGCCTTATGAAGTCTCGCTTGCAAACATTTTTATTTCCAGTAGATGGCAGACATATTCTCTTGTCCATATATATATATATATGTATAGAAATTTAAGCACACAGTTAAACAGGCTTAGCTGCTCAAAGATGCTTTTTCCGTCTTCCCACAGATCAAAACCTCCCCTGTCAAAACCAATTATGGAATCCCATTCAGGGGAGTCTCTTCTAATAGGTGAGTCATCTTAAAAATAAGTCAGCAATGTGCTGCAGCACTTTTAAAACTTTTCTGATCACTTTGTTCTGCTATGTGGGCAGGCTTTTAATTTTGAAGCACTGTGTGGACAGAGATTTGGGAAAGAAAAGAGGCTTTTTTTTCTTTTAATATCTTGTCCTTTTGCTTCTGTGTCATATTAGAAATGTTTCTCTTGAAGGGATTTTGTTCTGCCCACTGTTTTTTTTTCTCCTCATATAGTTTAACTTGCCTTTCCTTCTCTGTCATAGAAAAGGAAAAATGCTACTGAGATAGCAAGGAGCCATGTATACTTGGTTCAGAAAAAAGTATATTTATTGTTTTCATTAGTCTTTTTTTTCTAAGAACACAAGTCTTTACATTTAGCAGTCTTCATAATAGAAATGTAGTCTGCATAGTCCGTTCTCAGAAGCCAGTGCCACTTCTTAACATTTTATACTCTGAACCTTAGTTTTTGGAGTTTTGCTTTCATCAAGGCACCTTTACAATCTGCCAGAAATGCTCCTGCTTACAGCAAGGTGCTGGTTATCCCAACCAAATGAGGATGGTGAGCTTAGAAGCTGTGGCTTGATAGTACTTTGTCTCACTGGATCATTGTGTTAAGGTCATAATTCAAAAACCCGTTTACTTGTGAATGACTGTGTTCTGCTCAGTAGTTTTCTCAGTGCCTATAAGAAGATATTGCAATGTAGTAGCTGTTTTGTACCCTTCAGGAGGAACAGGTTACCTGCATCTGAAATAATTTGTTGCTAACTAATTTGTGTTAGCAGATGTGGCCCTAAAGCAGAGTTGTGGTGGCCTGGTGTTTCCTGACATGGTTAATTCCGTTGGTGCTTCTTGTGGGCACAATTCTCAGCGTCTGGAGAGGCAGAAAGGCACCTGCACCCTAGTGAGTGGCTGTGCCCTTCCTGCCCCTGCGGGCTGTTAGGGAGCTTTCCTGAGGCTCTCCTGCTACTTGAACCTGGACCAAAGTTCTACACACACTGATTAGATTGTGCGTGTTTATACATATGCACGTTTTTATTGCTGCATGTTAAAGAGTCTTATCCTTAACCTACAAACCTTGTGATGCCATCTGAATGGCAGGATTCTCAAAACACGAAAACCCAATTCCCCATCTCAGAAAAAGGGTTTCTAAGTACTGCTGTGTTCCAGGTAAGAGACCTACATAAGATGGTGTGAGACAATGTGATATTCAGCATAAGCGTTCTTAAAAAGTCATTAATAGAAAGTCCTTTAGAAGCAATTCATAGTATTTGTGTTATTCAACAATTTAGATCTGTCTAGTACAGCAGAAGAACAGCAAGTTGCAAGCAGTGTGTTGTAGTTAAAAGCTGCTAATTAACAAGTGACAGCAGTTAGCTGCAATTATTATGCCATTGTTGTATGTATTGGAGTGGCTTATTTCTCCTAACTGCTTGCTTGTCAGCGCTGGGTTTTAAAAGCTTTAGAGTAGCAATTTTACTGCAGCCAGGCTGGATGGGTCCTACCATACTGAGACTGTTGGTATGGAGCTTACTGCTCAAGTATTTGGAGATGGCAGTAGTTAGTTGCAGAATGCTAGTTTTAACTGACACTTAACCACAGATACCTTTAAGTGAATTCCAGTTGGAATCACTCTTTGAAGGACACGTCAGTGGAACAGCCTCGTATGGAAGGGCCAGTAGAACAGGCTGTGGAATAAACATATAAACTGAACAGTGAGATGAATATTGTGTGGTCCTAGAGATTTCTTAGAGTTCTGAAGGAACTTCCCAATGACAAAGCTCAACTCCTAACTGGTCTGTACCCTCTCATTTTAAAACTGTCGTAGTACCTGAGAACTGGAAGGTGGCGACTGTGACTCAAATGGGCTCCAGGAGAAATCCAGGGAACTACAAGCCAGTAGGACTGATGTCTCTACTGGACAAATTAGTAGAAACTGTAACAGACAGACTTAGTGGAACACATGAATAATATAATGTATTGAGAGAGTCAACATGGCTTTTGTAAAGGTAAGTTTTGCCTCACAAACATATTGGAGTTCTCTGTAGGAGTCAACAGACACTTTGGACAAAAAAAACTATTTATACAGCACTTGAATTTCTGAAAATCTTTTGACTGAGTCTTTAACGAGACTTTCTTTATGTTCCTAAAGAAATTAAGCTGCTGTTGGGGTGGGGGGAAAGGAATGGTTCTACGTGGATAAAGAAAGGGGGGGTGAGAGGTAGACAGACACATGTGGTTAATTTTTGGAAGGAGATGGACACCTGAGCTCAGGGTTTTGTTGTTCAGAACTAGGAAATGATTGGGAACATGGAGGTGGCAGCGTGTCGGCAATACCACAGTCTTCAGAGTGGTAAAAAAAAATGTAGAAGAATCTTACTAAACCAATGACTTGGTGATTAATTCAATACAGATAAAGTGATCTATGGGGGTGAAAATGTGTGTGCCTTATGTTTGAAATGAGAGGCTGCTGACTGTTTATTACTGCCCAGATGCAAGACTGGGGAATTAAAATAGATTCCTGAAAACATCAACTTTCTGCTCAATAATGGTCCAAAGATCCAAATCGAATATAAGAGTTCTTGGGGAAATGTTAGAAAGCAGATGTCACTGCTGGTCATACACACTTGCCCTCGCTTTTCTCTTCCTTAGAAGGCTGCTGTTGGCCTTGAAAATTCGAGAGCCCTACTAGGTGGATTTTGGTCTACTTGATACAGCCGTTAGAGCAGTTTTAATGTCAAACTTCTGGGAATGTTAGCTGTCACGGAGATTGTAATATGGCATAATGAAGCAGCGTTTCCAGAGGATAGTGCAGTGTTACTCATTCTTTTCTTCTTTTATCCTTAATCTGTTCCACACTGACTCTTGTATATCAGGAGTAATGTTTGTATATGTACTTTGGAATTTGTTGCCTGCGTTGATGTAATGTCCCTTGACATGACTCTTGTTCTCTTACTGCTTTTCCTCTCATACTAAATGGCTTCATTTCATGGAACTAGTGCTAGAAGACAACTTTCTTGGCTTCAGGGCAGCATCTGCTGTCTCCTTGCCCTTCACAGAAAGAGATGACAGCGTGGCTTGCAGTTCAAGTACAGATGCTTGTGGACTCTTTGCCCTTAAATGCAGCAAGATGACACTTGCCACTGAGCAGCTTTGCCGTTTCATTGGGAATGCCAGCTCCCAGGGAAGAGCAGTGGAGCCATGCAGGAATTTGTCATTGCTGGGGCAGTATTGAGCCGAATTGTTTGCCAGCTTCAGTGACGCTGCCTGGTTCATGATGCAGTCGCTAGTGTCAGGAAGGCAGCAGTCTGCCCCGTGCTGCATTGCAGGTGCAAATTACGTTCCTGTGACCCCCCCGCCTTTCTGTGGCACTTGGTGACCCTCGCTTTCTGCTCTTGCTCTGGGAGCCAGCCCTGCAAGTTGGTTACTCGCTTCTTTCTGCATGTCCAACCTTGCTTGTGACCCGGTAAAGCGGTCAGAAGTGTTGATGTCTCGGTGACTTGCGTGCCTTGCCTTGGGAGGCTCCTGTGCTTGCAAGCCAGTCTGGCTGATCCCCTTGCTCTGATGTAGTTGCTGAGTGAAAGCAGTGCTGTGTTGCAACCAGCAGCCTGCACAACGGGTCGTATGGACCAGTTGTTTCTGAAGATGCTGAAGATACCTTAGGATAATCTTAATGAAAGCACTTGGAATCAATAGCATCCTGCCTGCCTTCTGTTGGAAACCGCTGGGGAAGTGCTACACTAATCTGGGAGTGCAGTGAGGAGAGAAAACTCTGGATTCTTGCAGCAGAGCTGTTGCTGCACTTCAGGCACCGGTGGTGCTGCAGTGCCTCTTCAATCCACACATTGATGCAGGGAGCGAGTGCCTGAGGGCCGCCCTAAAAATTAAACTTTTGTTTGCTGATATAACAGCATGTTTCTGTGAAGGGAAACTTTATTGCAGTGAAGTGAAAAGGCAACTATAAGCAATACTTAGTACCGTGTAGTTACTGTAATGACATCTAAATTCAAACCACTTGTTGCTTCCTTGCCAAAGCTCATGGAAATGCAGCACGTGTGTGATCAGAGCAAGAAACGCTGCTGGATTCTGCCCAAATAACGGGCGTGCGCCCGGGCTGGAAGGAGCCTCTGTGTTTAGGCGAGGAGGAGGGTGCTTTTCCTTCTCTCCTTCCCTCTTCCCTGCCTGGTAACTCTCAAATAAAGTATGAATCTGGTAATTATAAAGCCTTTACTTCACACATGTTTAAGTGCTAAACACTGTATAAAAGGGAACAGGGTGGTTCTAAGCATCACAAAGGAAAACATAAGGTAGCTCTGTGCTCTGCAAAAGGAACATTGGGATTAATCAATTTTGCAAAAGCCATGATGAAACACTGGCAGAGGCCAGAATTAGTGCTTAGAATATGAGATGTGTCCGTGGGTTAAGTCACCAAGGGCTGGCTGCCCTGCCATTCCGGGGGCTGGCCTGAGTCACAACGCGGTGGCCCTATTTACTTAAGAACTGTGGAGAGAAAGGAGCTAATAAGCAAGACTGCAGACAGCTTGTTCAGAAACGGTGTCCCTCCAAACACAGAGCTTGCTTCCTGGGGGCAGCTTCCCTTCAGTGCCTGGTGCGTGTTCCCACGCGGGAGCCTTCCACTTTGGCAGCGGCTCTGCCCGGGCTGCGCTGGTAGTGCCAGCTGCGCCGTGGAGACACCTTGGGAGGACGGGCACTGCGGCAAGGATGGTTTTTCATGATGAAATTGATTCCTTTGAATGAAACTTGTTCGTAGTGAGGGGTGTGTGAAGCCAGCGTGGCTGCACGGCCAAGCCACAGTTTGTTTTTCCTTCTTGAGCAGCTCTCTACATGGGGTGTGTTGTAAAACACATTTGCACCAATGCTGCTCCGTCAAGATAGAAGTATATCTTTAATTTTTTCACATTTAGAAGGTTAAACAATGCAATAAAATAGAAATTGGTGCTAAAGACCACAAGTTAACTTTGCATTATTTTCTGAGGTGTTTATGGCCCTGCTTTGACTTTTGGCCTGCAGGCTTAGAACAACAACAGTTCCAGCTATCATCAGCTATCTTTGCCCTGCATTAAGGGAGTTTCTGCTATCTAAGTGTGATATGATAGAACAGTTGTCAGTCTGATTTAAAATTTGAAGTTGTTTGCTTAATAAAGCCTGATCTCTTCATCCCTTTGACTTTACCCAGAAAAGGATATTTTATGTCATATATAAGCCAAAAATGGAAGCTGACAGAAAATCCTAAAAGGAATTTTAGAAGAGCTTGGGCTTAACCTCTGTCATCTTACTTCTTTTTCTTTTGCTTCTACTTGCGTTTCAGATTTTCTTCCTGAAAAATTCATAGTCTTACCTAGGATTTCCTCCGAGGTAGAAGTGTTGTTGGTAGCTGTTGATGTATGTGCGTTAGGGAGGTGTTGATGAGCGGTTTGTGGGCATGTTCAAAGCAGAGTTTTAAGGAGTGCGAGTCCTGGGTGCCCTCCCCAGCCAGCAGCGAGGCCACCGGTGCCACCAGCGTGTCCTGCCTCCGTGGCCAGCAGGAACCTGGCTGCCCAAGTCCTGGAAATGCAGGTAAATTAGGTGCATTTGGAGTAAAACGCTTGTGAAGACAGGAGGACACTCGATGCCTCCTCAGCTCTCTTGGCCCTTTAAAGCTTTCTGCTCTGAGGGAGTCCTGTGCAATCCTAAAGAAATTCCCAGGCATTAAGTGTACTTTAAGATTTAAAGAATGTTTCCTCTGGGCCAAATCACCATTAAAGAAACCTATTCCTGCTTCTTCCAGTGGGTAACTTGGAACTGTGGCTAGAAACCAGTTCTTAAGCACTCTCCTAAGCTCTACAGCTTAGCACAGAGGACCACACAGCTCACTCTCTCTGGCTGTCCCCTCTCCCACATATCAAGGCTTGACAGATTTCTGTTTTCTTGTATGTACAGGCTGATTTGGAAAAAAAAAAAAAAAGAATTTTGATTGATTTTGATTGCTGGAATTTGAACTGTTATGATGGAAACTCCTTCTAGAGAGTTCCTAACCTAAAATTTGAGAACATTAGCTCCTTCCAGCTCTTCACTGATAGAAACGCTCGAATCATCATGGTGTGAGCAAAAGGCTTTTGCTTCCATCTCTGCAGTGTTTGTACTGGATCATTTAAACATTTTTGAAGTTAACTTCTGGTCAAAATTACCATACTAGTATGATGGAGTTGATGAATCTGGACAGCAGGCAAGCCGGTATATAAATACTTTTCTTCCTCCACCTCCCCCGCCAAAAAAAAACCCTCTGGTGTTCTGCTCGTAGCAGTAAGCAATCTTTGTTCAGCCTTTGGATGCCATTATCATGGCCTTGATATAATAACTTAAATAGAAGGGTGTGGGAAGTAGTATAGCTATTATAGAACACGTACATAGGAAAAAGCCTTGACTCAAAATGTTGAATCATTTGCTGCACAACTTATTTTCTTCCTACAACTTTCTGCATGAACCATTCTAGGGTGTTCTGTACCTGCTCAGAAGTGTTGCTAGAAAGACAGTGCTAGCTGGAGGGCTGCTGGCTCGCAGACCGGCTGGGGCTGCGTCTTGCAGGCTGCGCAGTGCTGCCAGCAGCATCGCGCTGTGCCAGCGGTGTGTTTGCTCCTGAAACGGGAACCCCCTTTGATCCCATCTCTTCAGCCACTCGGCCTCTCTCTGTGTCTTCTCCAGCTCTTGACACGGCTCCCGCGTTGCCATCCGGCTGTGCATTCCCAAGGGTGCCCTGCCGGAGCCGGCATCGCGGTGGGAGCCATCCCGGAGCCGGCCTCAGCGCGGGCACGACCTGACCACCGCGTGGCCACTTCGCAGTCCCACTCTGGGATTTTTCCACTGTTCCCATCACTTCCGNTGCCGGAGCTGGCCTCGTGATAGGAGCCGTGCGGGAGCCGTGCCGGAGCCGGCCTCACTGCGGGCACGGCCTGACCACCGCGTGGCCACTTCGCAGTCCCACTCTGGGATTTTTCCACTGTTCCCATCACTTCCGTGCCTGCTGGCTGCGATCGTCACACTCCTGGTGTAGGAGGGGAAATGAATGTGTGTTCTATTCTCATGACTGCGCTCCAGTTGTACAGCTCTGCAGTGAAAGCTAAAGCATGGATGCAACAGCAACCCGATGTATTTCCAGACAACTTTACATATTTAGGTGGTTTAGACATTATACTTGTAAAATTCTTGCTGTGCTAACTGGTCCTGTGTATTGCAATTGGTTGCAAGCGAATGTCAGGACACTGTTGACAGCAAAGGGCTCGTGCAGCCGGGGGCTTCCTTGCACTTCTGCTGGTGTGAGTCGGTGGCAGAGGCCTTTGGACTCGAGCGTTAATCCCTTCTTTGTGGAAAGCGTTAGGAGGAGCTTGCTGCCCGCAGTTGCCGAGCAGGTGTGCTGGCTGCCTGGAATACCTTTTCTAAACGTGTGATTCCAAATTTGCAATACCATCACAAGATCCTGTCAAAAGCCTAAACTGTAATTTTTTGAACACCTAACTTGTGTTTGATACCCGTGTATATTATATAACTCTGTGTATTGTTAACTTTTGATTTGTTATTACTCATTTTTTCATAAATTAAGGAAGTGTTTATAAATATATAATAGAGAAAACCCTCTCAAACGACCTCTCCTCCAAGTCTTTGATCCTCGCACTTTTCTTCTCTCTGCATTTCTTGAAACCATGGTAACAGATGGGATAACCTATCTGCATTACAGTGACTGCAGAGTAAAAGATTAGGCTTGTTGCAGATTCTGATACATTAATATAGTGCAATCTGTAAGACATCATCTGGTAACTAATATTTGGAGAAAAAGAGTTTGCCCTTAATTGTTAGGTATAAGAAATCAGATGGACTTCAGCCTGCTGTGATCCTGTGCCTTTTAGTGTTAGTTTATTTCCCTTTTAAGTGATTTTGTGATTTCAGCATCCCTTCTCTTTGTAACCATTAGTCTCTGTAAATTTGAACCTGCAGATTCTCACAGCCTGGACTCCAGTCGATACTCCATAATAGGAGGAGACCTCCGTTTCTCGTCAGATCTGGAGGAAAAGCTAAAGAAGCATAACCTGGATATACAGTAAGGGTTTTTTTTTTTCTTTGTTTTTTCTTCCTTGTCTTGTGGAGGCAGACTGTGCAAAGTCACTCTTGGACATACAGTGTCTGCATCCACTTATCATTATGCCATTTCCATGGTTACCTTTTGCGAGCCCTTTGAGCAGAAGGAATTGTGCAGACACCTCCTGTAGCCTCACTGAACTGAGCAGGCTGCTCCTGCAGCTCCTGCTTGGTAGTCCCAAAAGAACCGCAACAAGGTTCTTTTGTAGTCCAGCCTGCAAAACGTGTTTTTATTATCCTGAGAAGATTAAACGTTAAAGAACTACTGGTTTCATGGTCTTAAACTACTGGAATGAATGAAGTTTTGGGATATTTCTTTTTTTTGTTTTTGTTGTTTGTTTTGTGAACGTGTTTCTGGAGGTTGCTTGTCTGCGGTATATATGGTCCTTACCCCCAAGTTAAAGCTGTTGCTGTAGCTCAGGCAGTTGTAAAGGCCTCCTTTGTTTTTTCTTTCTTTTTTTATTTGCCTTTTCTCCCATAGGGATGAGTTCGCAAGCAGCCACTCTCTCCCTTAGAGTTCCTCAGAGACAATTTTTTTTTTCTCTCTAAAAGAGTTAAATTCATGAAATAAAGATTTCTACCCCTTTGTCTAATTTGGCTGAAATTTAACTAATAGAATCCAAATTTATAAGAGGGAGTTGTGGGTCGTAGATGTATGTATACGCAGAGCATGGTTGCATAAGGTGTTCCCTTAGGAAATTAAGCTAAAACCATTGTGATCATTACCCCTCTCCTTTGGAAGATGGCTGTTTGCGATCCAGTACATTTGAGCATTGCCATTTCCAATAGAAATGATTCTCCCCTCTGTATCCAAGAGTCAGAAACTGCACTTGTTGGAGTGGAATCTTCATTGGTTCTGCTGTGTTTTGCCAGTGCAGACTGGATGGTGCCTAGGTAAGAGGGCATCTTACCCCAATAGTTATGGGGGGCGGGAGTCAAGATTTCCAGGATTTTTAGCTGGTAAAATGAAGACTAATTCTGTGCTATGTCCAATTGTTTTTGAGTTTTATCTTTGCAGTTAGATTACATTGCCTGTGCTTAAAACTCTTCTATTTCCTCAGATGTTTTTGGTAAAGCAATTGTTATGGAGTCCTCCCAGAAATTAACTCTAAATCTGATGTCTGGGATTTTGTTGCTCAAGTTTGAGGCCCCAGAGGGGTGCAGTGTAAGTTTTTAGAGTGGATGATGGACATACCTTTCAAATCTAAGAAGTATAAATAGCAGTTTTCTGGCTGGGTGGGAGAGAGCATATGGGTAAGCAGAATGCATCAAATTGCCATTTAAATCTTTGCACTTCCGTCTTCTGAAATCTCATCTTGCTTGTCTACATTGCTGTTCCTGATGACTTCTTCTCCTGTTCATTCCAGCAATTAAATGAAAACTCCTAAATTCTAAGCAAAACTAATCTCTTCTAATCTCTTTTGTGAACGGGGGAAGGAGACAATGTGCCAACCATAGGTTGTATCTTGCTATTTAATACATGACTGTAGATTGTGTTGTCCTATGTGGTACATGAAGTTTTTTCTCCTGATACTTGAATAAAATTGTCTAATTACAGTTCTTATTTTAAGAGCAAATACTTTTTTTCCTACTTGTATTTTATTCATCGTTTTATGGCTGTCTAAAAGCGAGCTGATTGTGCCCACAGGGTGCGATTCTCCGGGATGTATTTTGCTGGGCGCTTCTCGGGCTGTCGGGGCGCAGAGGATCCAGGCAGCTCTGTGCTCATACCACGGAGCCTTAAGGGCAGTGGGTTCCCAGCGTCCAGTTTTGCAAACTTGGGAGTTCGCTATGATCCATTGGGCAACTGCCAGGAAATCCCAATCTAATCTGCTTGATGAAATTATTTAATTCATCTTTAAATGTCTATCTCACAAAGGTGTGGAGGTTTTTGGATGTATTCTGGGGAACAGGATCATCTTGCTAATAATTCTCTGTAGATTTTTGTTTGTTTGTTTTGTTAGAACCATTTCTCCTGTTTTTTGTTTTAAAGATTGCCAACACTCCTGATAGCAGAATGTGTGCTGGTATACATGACCCCACAGCAATCTGCAAATCTTCTGAAATGGGCATCGAGCACTTTTCCAATGGCTATGTTTATAAATTATGAGCAGGTAAAATAAAAATGACCTTTAAAGAGCTATATTACTGTCATAGGAACCGCTTTGGAAGTTGGGAGTTCTGCCTATAAAATAGGAGTAAATTTTATCTTTGCTACAGATAAAGATTCTGCTGGAGTTCTTTGGTAATATGTTGTCTTGTAGATCTGTTAGCTCATTATGCATATTCATGCAAGAAATATATAGATATTGTGAAGGATGATTGCTAGGCCATCTTGAACCAAAAGAACTGAGGCTTAATGCATTTGTCTAAATCAACACTTCACAGTTTTCTTCATAAGACAGAAGTAAAAGAAAAGATGTTCAGTGTTAAATATGAGTTTATAGCATTAGAATTCTTTAGCAAAATGGAGAAAAATCATCGCAGCATGAACTGAACTTTTCTGTATGGAAGTGAAAAGCTGCCCCAGGGGAATCGGGTAGCTCTAGAAATTGGTTACAGAATCTTCCATGTTCTAAATCGGCACTAGAGATCTAAATCAGGCTGCTGACAGTCCAAAGCAGAGTCAATCTTCAGTTCCCAGTGCAGATTTCATGTGTTCATAAAGGAAATAGCATTGTCGCTAAAAGCATTGATGGCAGTCGACTTGCAAAAGTGACATAGCTAGAAGGCTGTGACAGTGGGAAATAAGACTTCTTGGGAGAAAATATGAAATTTTCTTTAATGTTATCTTGCCTATTTTACAGTATAGGCAATGGGAGTTTAACCGAGTTTCAGCTTTTCACTGTGAATACATTCTTTTCAAAAAGGGGAAATGCTTTTTGTCTCATTCTCTGAGGTGAATATGGCAGATCGGTTTGGACAGATCATGATCGAGAACCTGCAGAGGAGACAGTGTAACCTGGCCGGAGTGGAGATCTGCAGGTCCTTAGACTCTCAGGTAAAGGGGCTCACAACTCTGGGTGTGTTGATACTAAGTTTAATATGTCTGCAAATTGCAAGGCTCCAAACAGTGGTGAAAGCAAATCTTGGATGGGGCAGCTGCTGTCTACCGAAAGCCTTTGCCATGGTGCGTGGGATCACTGCGTGTGGTTAACACCACGGTTGCCAGATCCCTCCCAGCTCTCGTGCCTGAGCAGGACCTGCACCAGGTCGGAGCTCGCTCCATCCAGCTCGCTGCACCCTCCTGGCAGCGGGTGGAAGCTTGGAGAAGGTATAGGGCTCTTCAAGGAACATGTCACATAGATGGCCTACAAAATCCTTGGGACAAAAACCAATTTCCGTAATTCTTTCCCTGAGTCCTCTGAAAACTGGTTGTTTATTTTACAGAGGGAGCGATTGCTGTTAAATGGCTGGGAAACCGCACATGCCATTGATATGATGAACGTGTACAGCTTTTTGCCACAGGCTGATGTGAAAAGGTACTGCTGATGACTTGCTTAGACGATACAAAGCCTTGCCTTCAGTGTTCAGCTTCTACTGTGCTGATCCACCCTAGGGAGGCGGTTCTGAGCTCCACAGCCAAGTGGTTGCTTCACACAAACGAAAAGCTGACTAGAATGATCTTCCTGGGGTGATTCGTTTTCCAGATGAAGTCCTTGTTTTCTTGTCATCTGTTGGTTTGTCATAAAGTATTTCTGTGCGTGTGAGTGTTAAGCAATTTTTCATTGATATTGTTAATTTTTTAATATTAAAGGAAAACTAAAAAGGGAGAAATTGCTTTTAATAAGTAACTTTGTAGGTATTTTATATGAAGTGTCACTGAGTCACCCATTAACTATAGTTTGAATTAGTCAAACAACTTACCTTGATCAAAATAAATATTTGCATGTGAGGATTTCTCAAACCATGGAACTGAACAGGTGAGACTGAAAATCACTGGTTGTTTAAATAGGAGTGATGACTGTGGGATTTTACCATATGGCACTTGTGGAGAAACATGGTTGGTCCTCTTCAGCAGCCTGTTAAACTACTGTGTCTGTTCGTCTCCTTCTACTTGTTCCTGGTGCCGATAAATAGATTATGTTAATAGTGAAGGACAGAATTTATAATACTTTCTATTTATAAAACATCTTTGACCCACGGTTCTTTTTTTGCAGTACCTCTGTGGATATATTTAAACACTGCCCCTCAGCTTCTCTCTTGATCCACAGTTAGCAGCCTTTCAAAGTGCTTTGTGTGGAAAATAAGCACACCCATGTTCAAGTAATCTAGGTGGGCAGGAAGGTACTGGGTTAGAATTTTAAAGCAAGGTTATACTACTGTGTCTGTATAAATCCAACAAGAGCAGAGAGATGTAGTAAAAGGAGTTAGAAAAGAAATACGGGTATTCATGGGAAGTTGTGCAGATTAATTGTGGAATGCAGGAGTCCATGGATTGGAAGCTGAAAACATTTTGTGGATCACTAGTTCAATACATTGACAACAAAGCCTGGGAGCAGTAGTATTTTCATTACGGACCTGTGTTCATTTATTACAAAGATAACTTTCTGGCTCTCCTAATTTTTCCTATTTTCGGGACTCTTCTGGAGTAAAGATGTGTATGTTATGAAATTGTACCAAGACTGCAATCTAAAATTACTTATTATTTATTTATTATTGCAGAATAGAAGGACTTGAATTCCTAGATGAAAAGGAACTCTTTGAACAACTAATGCAGCACTACTGCATCTGCTGGGCTTCAAAAGACAGCAGCAATCTGGGTAATGTTCTCCAAGATCTAGAAGGTGACCCTTCACGTTGAAAACTTGTGTGGAAAGCCTGGGGCTGTGGACACTAGACACATGGCAGAAATACCCCAGAGCAGAACAGGGGGCTGCTTCTCTGCTGGGGCTGTGAACACCTCCCGGGTGGTGACACGTGGCTGCTTCTTCTGCAGCTTTCGGAGGGTTTGTATAGGCATCCGCATGGCCCAACTAGAAGCCTGCCCAGTAGAGGGGAGTTACAATTTTTACACTAAAAGATGAGTTACTTTAAGTGCCTGCTTTATAGTCTCCATGCTAACTGAAAGGATTTACAAATTCTGTGTGTGAGGTGCCATATGGACATATAATATATAAAATCAATGTCCTGACAACAGCAACAAAAAATTTATAATACTTAGCCCACTCTTATCGTTCTGCACTGTCCCCATTTACTTCCATCTAAAAGACTGATATTTTCCATGCTACTTGTTCCTGGCAAGAAATAATGTTTAAGTTAACTCTTAAATGTTCCTCCTGTTCTTAAAATTCTGTTTCTAGTCTGGAAGGTCTTTGGCACAAAGACACTTGATTAATGCTTTAGGTTAGGTAGCATTATGTATAAGGCTGTTCCATAAATAATAAAATGAAGAGTTGTGGTTTGAGTAAAGGATGGATGTCTGCAGCTATTATTGTCAAGAGTTAGAAAGATGACTCTGTTGTAGATAGTTTATCGCTATTTCTGCCTGCAATTTCAGGGGCTTAACTGTTTTCAAAAACCTTCCTGGATGTCAGTTTATCTTTTTCCTCCCGTTCTCTGCCCCTCCTTTGCTCCTGACAAAGCAGTTTCAAGAACAGATTTTATTTACTGTTCCTTACCAAGTAGGAATAGATGGAATCTTTAGAAAAATGGTGCATCTATCTCAGCCAGGCCGAGTGCTGGGACAGCTGACAGCTGATAAAGCGAGATGTAAGCACCACGGGGCTGCTGCTGGGACAGAGGTGATAGCTCGTGGTGTCACTGGAGCGGAATGCTACAACTTCTATGGTTCTGAGCTGCAGAAATGAACAATTCCACTAGATCTGTGATAGTTAAAAGTGATGACTGCAATAGAGAGCTTATTTCTAGATGAGCGAAGCCCAAAAACGTGTCCTCTTCACAGGAGTCCGTATTCCTGGAATCGCCAGCTTTGCACTTTGCCGTGATTAGAGGAGAGCTGTAGTTAGTTATGTGTACCAAGGTTGAATGATGCAGCATATCTTAGAAGTCAAAAAAGGCAGAAGTCAAAGGAGATAATCAAATGTCTAATGCCTGGTTATTCTTTAATCTAAAATGCTCTTTATCCTGAGTGAATTCACTGCGCTTAGTAATGCTGCTGTTCCCCAGCTTTCTCTTGTTAATTCCGTGGGCAGACCCTTACTTCATTTAACAGCCTCTGTATTGCTGCTGCTGCCACGTATACCTTCAGCACTTCTTCATCATTGCAGTGCAATCAAAAACGGATTTAAAAAGTACAGTTCACCTTGCTTCCTAATTTCCTTGTCTGCCACCAAGCCTTACGCTTCGTTTTTTATGAATTTCTCAAAGCGTGCCTCCTTCCTTGTCTAGCTATTCTAATAACGAGCCATGGGCAGTATAACAACTAACACTTGTTTCTCCCCCTCCTTCCTGCCACCAGGCCTTGCAAGCATCACGTTTTGAGGTATTTGCTTGTGGGAAGCCACGGGCCCAGAAGCCGCCACTGCTGCCTTCTGCCGGAGACCAGATTGGAGGAATGGATGGACTCTGCATGTGCCAACCGCCGTGTGCTCCTCTGTGCAAGCAGCCACAGGGAGGAGAGGTGTCCAGTGCTGCAGATGCTGACTCTCCTGTTGGCTTTTGGTAGTTTTAATAAATATTTTGGCCCCTTGTGAGCAGTTGTTCTGATGCAAGATTCTCCTCCATTTTCCGGATATATAATGATGGACTTTGATAAGATGTCAGTAATTCCTGTTTAAGAGCTCACCTTCCTTAGCTTGAAACAAAGTAAAGTGTTCTTGTATTATATTATTTTCCTCCCTTGTCTTCTTGTAGATGTGTAAAATGTATTTGTGACAGGAAAGTGGGAAAACAGTACTGAGCTGCGTTACTGGATGTCTTTGCACTGTGCACGGCTGGTAGTGAAGGTTAATCTTTCCATTCAGCTTTCGTTTTCAGGAAGTGTCAGCCTGTGTGGTTTCTCCAGGCCTTTGCTGCTGTGACAAGGCTGTCACTGTATTTGGTCTGGCTGTGTAGAGAGCGGGTGAAATAAGAAAGGGTCTGTGATTCTTAGTGGAGTACAAGAAACTGGATGATGTTAAAGCAGCCTTTATTGGACTGGAAATGGCTTAGCTTGCCAGTTCAGCCCTGGGACTGTAAAGGTAAATCATCTATGTTTGTGCTGTTTCTGGCAGTATCTTTACACTGGATTCCTATTCTCACCCCTTAAAAGAAACTCAACAGCAACAAAAAGCCCTACCTGATGTTTGAAATAAAATCCTGCATCCTTCCTACAAGAAAAATAAATGTCTAGTATTTATAATTTGCCCAATGTCTTACTCATCAGTAATTGCCTATTCATATCTGATCTAGTGACTTTACATCATTTGTATCTCACCGGATGTCTCAGCAAGAGCTTTATTTTTTTTTTATTTTTTTTTTTTCTCTTAAAGCAAGTGCAAATATATGAAACCGTTTCAGTACAGTTTGCGACTCTCCGTAGTGTAAAATCCCTCGCTTTGGAAAGAGTTGTACGTAGGTTTGGGCTGGAGGACTAGGGAAGAAGGTTAATGAGATTCTAGAAAACCCGACAGCTCCCGGCAGTGACAGTCTGCATCTCGGAGGCACAGAAATAGCGGAGGAAGCGGCCGTGGCGTCAGCGCGCTGCTCGCACGGCAGCGCGGCGGCTTCGGCTGCAGCGGCTCCTGCTGTCACGCTGCTCCCTCCGGTGCTCCGTGCTCGGTCCCTGTCCCCGAGGAGCAGGGGCGGCCCTCGCGCTGCGGGGATGCTCCAACCTTTGCTCCGAGACGGCAGCTCGAGCCGTGCTGCGCGGCCCCTCCGTGGGTTGGAGCTGAGCCGTGTCCCTCCGAGCAAGCGCTGCTGCCTCGGCAGGGACCCTGCGTGCGCGAGCTGCAGAGCAGAGCGCTGCTGCTCGGGGCTCTCCTCTCCCCTGAGCACGGGGCTTTCCTGGCGTGCGGGGATGGTCGCGTTGCCGCTCCGGAGCGGGAAGCCTCCGTGCGGAGGAGCCTCCGTGCTCCTCGGGAAGCAGGAGGCAGCCGCTGCGTTTAATGGCCTGCAGCTTCTGCTTGCTGCCGTTGGCTTTCACGCTCTCCTGACTTCCCGATTTTTTTTTTCTCCTTTCCTTCCATTCCCACTGTGTAATTGCTCTGTCATATCCTAACATAAACCCGAGGAGCTCAATTCAGCAAGGATCTATGAATCAGTCTTAATTAGACCTTCTCAGACTCCTTCAAACTTACTGTCTGGTTAAATGTAGCGTCTCTGGCAGTGACCTGGAAGCAGCACAGCCTGTCTGCACGGGCAGCTCCTCTCGGAGCGCACGGAAAGGGGCTGCAGCTGCCGGAGCCGATACCGCCCTTCTCGTATCCCCTGCACTGGCACCTGCTCCCCGCTGACTTCAGGATGTTGGAGGTGGGGAAGAGTCAAATCCTTATGAAAACTTAAGTAGTCGGGATTCGGATGTCGGGTTGCAGCCTGCCTTGTTGTTATTGCTGGTGTTCTCTCTGCAGCTGAGCGCGAGCTCCGGAGCAGCCCCAGGTGCCCTGTCTGCTGCTGCGGAGGACCAGGACCGGGCGAGAAACCGCTTAGAAGGTCTCGGAGCGAGTGCTGAAGCTTAGGTTTAGCACAACGCACTGGTAACTGCCCAGAGACAAGAGCATCGGGGCCACGAGGCGAAGTTACCCTGCTGAAACTTCATCTGAAACACGTAACAGGGCAGAAGTATATCCACAGCAAAGGTCCAGAGCATGAAAGTCGGGGAATGATTCCATACAGACACACACCTGTGTCCTCCCTCCGCATCCTGGTTTTGTTCAGGAGCCAGGGCTGCACAGCTGGGCTTGCTAATTCCGATGTGATGTTGACAAAATTGCAGGAAGGGTCTTTTCCTAGCCTGAGATATGGGCTTCAGGAAAAGTTCAGTCTTTGTCAGTTCTACTAATTGCTGCACTTTTTTTTCCTCTTGGGCTGTTGTTAATCACTACTGTTTGGAACAGTGGTTTTATTACGAACGTGCAGTCCATGAAACCAACCCAAATATTTGTTGAAATGTGGATCTGATTCTACACAAATCTGGTTTGTGGCTGACAATTGCTTTGGACTGTCAAACTCATCCTTGTTTTGTTCTGCACGAGGCCTCCTCTTCAGAAACAAAAGTGTTGGCTTTCTGAAAGAACTTTTATATTATCGGTGTACATTCATTTGAGGTCTGGTAGAGGTGCTTTTCTTCATTCCAGCTCATCCCCAGCCCTTCTCCCTTACCCAAGAGGTGTTTTCCTGAATCTGAAATCCTGGTAAAACTTTTATTCGGGTGCTGCCATCTTAAAACTTCTTGTTGTTGCCGTGCAGGAGGAGCGCGGTGGGACTGGGATCTGTCTGCCGGTTGATGCTGTTTTCCAGGTTCCCTTTCCCTCGGCTGAACCAAGACAACGGGATGTGGTTTCCTCGCTGGACAACGCGTGCTGCTGGCTCTGCCGTGCTGGGTCTGCAGCTCCGGGGAGCAGAACTCCTCCCCACAGCCTTCCTCGTGCGCCTGATATCTGAGATCTCAATTCATTCCAACGGATAGAAGAGTTAGGCAGTACTTTCTTGTGCCTTCAAATAGATTCAATTATCTTCGGCGCAGTTTATGGAACAAGAACTTGCTGATGGATGACTAACCTTACCGGATTCGAGGCTCTTGCAGCTCAGACATGAGACCCGACTCTGCAGCGCTCTGCCCTCCTGCTCCTTCATCTCTGTCCACCCCGGTCCTGCTCATGGGCTGCTCTGCGGGCACAGAAGTCCCTGGAAGTCCTCATGGTTTGAATTGAGATGCAAAAAGTACCTGAGGTGTCTGTGTCCAAAGCGTTTGGATACGAGGATGTCAGAAACAGGACACAGACGTTCTGCAGCTGTGCTCACCGCCAGGCTGGGCAGGTTACGTAACTGAGGATCTCTGTTAGTGAGAACTGAGGATTAAAACAAGCAAAAATCAAAACCCTGTAGCACCCTCTGCACTGCAGCAGTCTGTCTGTGCTAATTATTAGCTAATTAATTAGCAGTGACTAATGCTAACTCTGTGGCAACAAAACTGTCCTCCTGGTTAATTTTATTAAAAATGAACAGTGACTTAGTAGCACGTAAGACCCGTTTACTCCATAAAACTAATATTGGCAGAAGCCCCTTGGCAAGATGCTCCGTGGGGTCTCGGGAAGCGTCTTCACCCCGTTCTCTGGTGTCTTACCCGTTCTGGGGCACCCGTGCTCCTTTGGAGCTGCCTGCACAGCCACGGCCAGCTTGCGTTTTTGACAGAAACTCGTGTTTTTGGTACAAACAGGCTTTCAATGTAGTTCAATAGAGGAGAAGCCAGTGCTGCTTTTTCATCCACTTCTTCGTGGTGATTTGATTCTGCGTTTGGAATTGATGTGCGGCTGGAACGAGGCAGGTCCTGGCGGCATTCCTGCTCCTCGCGGTCTTCACGACCGGCTCCGTGGGAAGCAGGAGGCGGCGGAGGGGGAACCGGGTGCGCGGGATGGAGGGCGGGATCCCGGCGCTTCCCCGCCGAGCTCCTCGGGAGGCTCCCGAGCTCCCTGGCAGCGGAGGGGAAAGTAGGTCGCGTTGTGCTCCGGGGTTACAACGGGATCAGAAGAATTTGTGATCCGCAGGGAGCCCGTGGGAGAGGGCGAGTGGGGGGAGTCTCGCGCTCCTGATTGCTCTAACTAAAATAAATCTTTCACCTTCCTCCAGGGAGTATCTGGTGCAGCCGAAACAGTGACACTGGAAAACCACTGGCTGGAAAAGCCTGCGGAGGGTGTCGGAGGGAAGGGGTGGCTCTGCCGCCTGCTCCTCGCCGTGGTTTGGAGCGGGGTTTGCCACAGAGCCTCCCTTGTGCTGTGCAGTGAATCTGCTCCCTGTTCCCTGCTGGTGACGCAGCCCTTTGCCCAGGTTACTGCTCTTGACAGAGCAGCAAAATCCACAGCTGGGGATGGCCTGTTTAAACGGAAAGAATAAGCCAAGCCTGGGCGAGCTGCAAGGTGAGAGGCGCCTGCGTTTCCCCAGCAGCCGCAGTGCCGGCGCTCCCGGCGTTCCTGCTGCCGCCCCTCGTGCTCCCAGGATGAGGAGCCGGAGGTGCCAGAGCCGCAGCCGGAGCCGTGGGCCGGCGCGAGCCCCTGTGGATGCCCGGGTGGCGGTGGATGCTCCCGGGGGGACGTGGGTGGCAGTGGGATCTGCGCACGGTTGTGCTCGCTGCTTTGAAGCCAGCCGCGTGGATCCTATCGGCTTCCCTGTGTCCCTGCGGCATTCCCGGGATGAGGAGCGCGTGGGAGCGCGATCCCTGGTCCTCGCCCGCCTGAGTGCTGCCGCAGATTCCCGGTGCAAGGTGCAAGGAAATCCCCATGCCGAGCCCATTTGGATGCGGCCCCTCTGCTGCGCTGGAGCAGCCAAGCACCCGCTGCTTGCGCTGCTGCTTGGACATGGAGAAGAAACCCTGTGGAAACCCCCTTGTTCAGTTCCCTGCAGGAAACACCCAGCTGTTTCCATCCAGGAGCGGAGCGAGCAGCAGCTCCTAGCTTAGCGCCTGGCGTTTCAAGCTGCTCCAGGAGCTCCCGGCTCCTAACCTGGTGCTTACGAGACTGCTCGGGTCTCTCGTGCTGGCGCAGGGCAGCCCTCCTGCTGAGGACTGGAATCGCGTGCTCCGATCGTGCCCAGAGGGTGTTTCCTGGGAGCCGAGTGCCAATCGCTCCTGGGAAGTGCGCGCGTGCACTGGAAGGACTCGGAGCATCACTCCCTTCTCCGGCAGTTCGGTTGGTTTTGGGTATCAGAACGAAGATCTACTTCATCCTTCTGGTTATTTTCCCTTCTCAAGGCCGGTGTATTCCGTGTCTGCAGAACTGACCCAAATCTGTCCCCATTTTCTAACGGAAAGTGGTGAATCTCTATTAAAAACTCCTGGAAATTTCCATCTGCACTCAAGGGTTTGCTGCAGCAATTTCAAGTAAAAGTATTATGCAATAGGATCCCTGAATGTGCAGAGGTCAGTAAACCTGGGTTACTGCTACTAGTTGCAAATAATTCTGCAAGTTCTCATTCAATAACAGTTGTGTAACCATTGGACTATCAATCTCTAACATAAATACTATAAAGATAAGGCAGTGTCAAAAGAATTGCCTTTACCTTCTTTATGGCTCTTTAAGGCAGAGTTGCACGTGGATGCAGGTGGTGACAGGGTCTTTCTTTGTAGCACAGCATCACGCAGCACCTGAAAGGTACCTATTTTGTTGGTACCTTTTAAAAATACCCACTCTGAAAGGTGTTTACTGTAAAATACAGTAGTTCTGATCCCACAAGGCTCTGCATATACTTAATTCCTGCAGTTAAGCTTTGTTCAGTGTTAGCGGCACTTGAGCGTGTTCTTACCCACCTGCTTAACCGCTTTGCTGAGTTTAGTGTTGTATTTGCTATAGAAAACCAAAAAATAGGCTAGAATCTGCGTGAGAGAGGCAGGAGAGGCAGAATGCAGCAATTCGCAGGGGATGCCGGGGTACATGAGGGTATTCAGACCCTTTCTGTGCAGGTGGATGCATAGCAGAAAACGCATCCATGTATTTCCTAAAGCATTTTTTCCTAAGCTGTTGCTGGTTGTGTACTACTTCCTTCACTAAATGACAGTTGCTGTTGTCATTTATTTGACAAATGCACATTATCAGTGCAAGCACAAACAAAGACAAAAATAAATGTCTGCTAATACGAGCAGATTTATCTGTTCTGGTCCCCACGCCTTTCCCCATCGGTGCCGCACGCGGCTCTCAGCCAGCCCGACCGCAGAGCAGGGCGGCTGCCGAGTGCTCGGTGTCACCTATGAGGGGCAAAGGGTCCAACGGGAAGGGTCATTTCCTTGGTTCCTCGCGGTATCCCTGAACCAGAGCCAGGTGCTCGAGCGGCTTCCCCCAGGAGTTAGTGTAGGAGGCAGGTTAGGATGTGATTTAATTGGGGGGCCTGCAGGAAGGGAGGAAAATGTGCAAAAGAAACGTCCAAGGCTCAGCAGTTGCAAGGCCAGGGAAATCAGAGCTGAGATCTGATTAAGCAGAGCTTAAATCTAGGAGAAATGCAAGAGCGCAGAGCCGCGGTGCTGCTCGGCACCGGGGTGGGTTTTGCAGCTCTCCCATGTTTTGTGCGCCAGCTGGCTGGGCTTTTGCTTACTGACCTGTTTGCAAATATTCTCGCAGATGCCACCAAGGGTCTAGCAGGACAACTTCATCTGGTTATAGACGTTGTTGTCGAAACCCCTTCCATTTGTGAGCGTTCACTCACTGTCATGAGCTGCAGCTTGCAGGTGGGTCCGGGCGGTGCAGAACGGGCTGAATATCATGAATCCCCCCGTAACGCTGTGGCCTTCAAATTTCTAGCTTTGCCCGTGGTTCTCCTGCTCAAGGCTTGGTCTTTCTGCCCACG